>CAIGQQ010012738.1:460791-477871 GCA_903798035.1 Danio albolineatus
CTTCTCTCATCCCTCTTATTTCAGCCATTATTCACTCTTCTCTTTCCACTGGAACTGTTCCTGTTTCATTTAAAACTGCAGCAATTACTCCTATACTCAAAAAACCTGGTTCAGACCCATCTAACTTTAATAACTTACGACCTATCTCTAATTTACCATATATTTCCAAAATCCTAGAAAAAACTGTGGCAACACAACTCCAAACCCACTTATCTCAGAACAACCTGTATGAACAGTTCCAGTCCGGTTTCCGCCCACTTCACAGCACGGAAACTGCCCTTATTAAAATCACCAATGACCTACTTATGGCAGCTGATTCTGGACTAATATCTGTTCTCATTCTCCTTGACCTGAGTGCAGCCTTTGACACTATTTGTCACAGCACCCTCATCAATAGACTATCTTCTCTTGGCATCACCAATATCCCACTTGACTGGTTCAAATCTTATCTCTCTGGCCGCACTCAGTTCATTCAACTTAAATCATTCACTTCTCAGCATTTTACAGTTTCTTCGGGTGTCCCCCAGGGCTCAGTCCTGGGACCCCTGCTTTTTATCATTTATCTCCTTCCCCTTGGTAATATTCTTCGTAAATATAACATACAGTTCCACTGCTATGCGGATGACACCCAGCTCTATCTTTCTGGCAAACCCTCTTCTTATTTTCCACCTACATCCCTTACAGTCTGCTTAGCAGAAATCAAATCTTGGCTCTCTCTTAACTTTCTCAAATTAAACAGTTCAAAAACTGAGGTTTTGCTTGTTGGTACCAAATCAACACTCTCCAAAACTGACAGCTTTGCTCTTTCTATTGATGATTGTTCCATTTATCCCTCTAAACAGGTCAAGAGTCTGGGTGTCATCCTCGACAGCACCCTATCTTTTGATTCTCACATCAATAATATCACCCGGTCTGCTTACTTTCACCTACGCAACATCAACCGTCTCCGCCCCTCTCTTACCCCTCACGCCACTGCTGTTCTTGTCCATAGCCTCGTCACATCTCGTCTAGATTACTGCAACTCCCTTCTCTTTGGTCTCACTAATAAATCCCTCCGTAAGCTTCAGTTGGTCCAGAACTCAGCTGCCCGTATCATCACCAGAACCCCTTCTTCTCATCACATCACCCCTGTCCTGCAGCAGCTTCACTGGTTACCAGTTCATTTTCGAATTGATTTTAAAATTTTGATGTTAACTTTCAAAGCCATCCACAATCTCGCCCCTCCGTATTTGTCTGCCCTCATCCACATTGCTGCTCCCTCTCGCACCCTGAGATCTTCCTCTTCCCTTCACTTGTCTGTTCCCTCTGCTCGGCTGTCGTCAATGGGCAATAGAGCATTCAGCCGCTCTGCTCCCCAGCTGTGGAACTCACTACCGCCTGCCATCAGAAACATTGACTCTCTTACATTATTCAAATCAAAAGTCAAAACCCACCTATTTAAGATGGCTTTTAATGTTTAATCTGTACCTGCACCATTGTTGTGTATTTTAATATTATTTTTCTTAGTATTTTATTGTTCTTGTTTCATTGTACGGTGTCCTTGAGTTGCCAGAAAGGCGCCTTTAAATAAAATGTATTATTATTATTATTATTATTTACTAAGATGAACAAACATTGACCAACACATTTATTAAAACATTTTTCAATGTTTGTTGATGTTAGTTAATGAAAATAAAGTTGTTGGTTAACTCACAGTGCATTAACTAATGTTAACAAGCACAGCATTGAATTTTAATAATTAATTCATAATGTTGAACTATGATTATTAAATGTTGTATAAGCGTTGTTAATTGTTTGTTCATGCTAGTAAACACATTAACTAAGATTACCTACAGTATGTGTCCCGTATTGTAAACTATTACCAAATTGATAAATCTTGTATGTCGAAAAGTTAATGTCTCTATGACTATCAAGTCTTTTACTCACCTCTAGAAATCCAAATATATACAAATAACAATATAAATACAATACAATATTTTATTATGTCAATAAAAATGGGACTACAGAGGGATTATAAGAAGGGCAAGTTATCTTATTCCTCGTTTTTAATGACTATCACTTTTTAAAATGATTTGATGAAGTTTGATGGATTCAATTTTTCTCAATTGCAAGTAACATTTGATAGAGTAAAAATGTCTTCTAAATGATGAAATGTTAAATTAAATGATGAATATTCTTTAATGAAAAGGTTTTAATACATAATGTGACATTACGATGCAGTAAGTTCACATTATATGCTAAATAATAATAATAGTTTGAAACCCAAAAAGTAAAAATAATAATAAAAAGTATACAACATTAAGCATAATGAAACCACTTTAAATCTAAGTTTAGGCATTCTAGTAAAATGTGTTTTTATAGGCTGCTGCTCTGGAGATGTGCTTGATTAACTTTGAATCTGTTAAAGAGAAGTGAAAGACTCTCAGAATTACTGAAGGAGCTGTTTTTCAGCAAAAAGAAACTCTCTCTCTCATCTCTCTTTCTCTCTCTCTCTCTAGCTGCTGCTCGTCCTACTGTGGCAGTGCTTTGGCCCTCCAGAGATGAGCTGCAGAAGGGTCCGGCTACAGTGCTGTGTGTGGCCAGTAAGGGATTCCCCTCTGACTGGACGCTGAGCTGGAAGGTGGGCGACAGCAGCAGGAGCTCTGGTGTGAATGTGAGTCCCAGTGAGCTGCAGGAGGATGGACTGTACAGCTGGAGCAGCAGCCTGAGCCTCACTGAGAGTGAGTGGAGCAGTGCAACAAGCATCAGCTGTGATGCCACACACCCGTCCCAGCACACAGTGAGCCACAAGATACAGACACGGCAGTGCCATGATTAGCAGCACTGAAAATACACAAGAACGCATGCACACACAGGTTATAAGCATTCACTGAACACACACCCACACAGGTTATAGACATGCTCAGCCATTAATTAATATTCACACTCAAATGTTTTCTAGTTTGCTTTTTTTGTTAGTTTCTCCTAATCTTTTTCCCACAATTGTACTCATACTTTGATGTAGTTGTATTAAACAATCCTTTTGCCAAATAAAAGCTTTTTGAATCATTAATTGAGAGTGCTTTATTTGTTTCTTATAAGAATATGATTGTTTTGAGTAATTATTTGACTTCATTGATTATTTAAATTAAATATTATTAAAGGTTATTAAAGGTTGATTCATAAAAGTTGAGTTAAACATTTTATAAAAATAAAACATTTCTAAATGTAATACATTCGAGGACTGAAGGAATGTTACATTGTATGGGGTATAGGAGGTAAAAATGTTGCTTTAGAAACAGAATTAAGTAAATTATTGTTCCATCATGATATGTATTTGATATTCATTCATTCGTTCATTTTCTTTTCGGCTCAGTCCCTTTATTATTCTGGGGTTGCCACAGCGAAATGAACCGTCAACTTATCCATCATGTGTTTTACGCAGCAGATGCCCTTCCAGCTGCAACCCATCAAACTCACGCAAGCACGGGGAGAACATGTAAACTCCACACGGAAATGCCAATTTATCCAGCCGAGACTTGAACCAGTGATCCCTTCTTGCTCTTTCTGATGTTTATTAACAATAAAATGTTGAAGAGTGTGTGTTAATATCATAATAATCATCCTTAGTCTGGCAACTGAAAGAGTCTGTGTGTGAAGTCAGTGAGGTAAATAATGATCTTCAACATCAACAGCTTTAGAAACGTGTACATATGCAGCTCTGAACATTCAACCACACAGGTTTTTGTATGAGGCTTTTTCACTGTGTGAACACCCAGTCTGTGCTTGTTAAAAAGTGTTGACTCTTACAGTAGTAAACTCCTGAATCTTCAGGCTGGACTCCACTGATGGTCAAAGTAAAATCGATTTTGTTTCCACTTTCACTACCACTGAATCTAGAAGAAACACCTGACACTCTTACTGATACATAATAGATCAGGGGTTTAGGAGATTTTCCAGGAATCTGATGGTACCAAAACATGCAATTCTGAGTGGTGTTTTTTTTAACACAGTCTATTGCTGGTGTATGTTTACAGTGAATAGTGACGGTCTGATGAGGCAGCACAGTTTGGTCTTCAGATTGAGTCAGATTCTGCCCTACACAACCTGATAAAAGAGAAAGATAATATTATAAAATAAAATAAGTCTGGAGAAACACAAAATATTTCTCACTTTTGCACTATACATATGCAATTATAATTATATACACAAACAATTATATTTTAAATGATGACAATAAATTAATAAACATGAGGTGAATTTTAAATATTTAATATGTTGTTGATTCCACATGCAAAGATCATAAATTAGGATTTTTATAATTAATGCATACAAACTGTTAGCTGAGATCAATTCAATTCAATTCAATTCATCTTTATTTGTATAGCGCTTTTACAATGTAGATTGTGTCAAAGCAGCTTCACATGCATTATAAAAAATTGAAACAGTGTCAGTCCAGTTTTCAGTGTTGAAGTTCAGTTTAGTTCATTTCAGCGTGGTTTAATAGTCACTGCTGAGAGTCCAAACACTGAATAGTAATCCATCGATGCGCAGCCCTACAGGTCCCGAACCATGCAAGCCAGAGGCGACAGCGGCGAGGAAAAAACTTCACCAATTGGCGAAAGTGAAGAATTAAAAAACCTCGAGAGAAACCAGGCTCAGTTGGGCACGACCATTTCTCCTATGGCCAGACGTCTTGTGCAGAGCTGCAGTCTATGGCGCCGGGGCTGGAGAACGCTGGACATCCATCATGGAGAGACCACAGGCGGGTCACCGGCTGGTCAACAGGCTGGCCCTTTGGGAACAATGCGAGGACTCGTCTGTCACAGGGATCGTCTTACAGGAAACTGTCTCATGCTCTCCATTCCTCCATAACCACCACAGCAGCTGCTCAGGATACGGCATGGTCCAGGATTATGGAAACCTCAGGAATAATAAAAAACAGACTAACATGAGTGCAGATGCCATTCAAATTATAATGCGTTTTGGGAAGTGTTCCCGGCTCCGGTTGCCCTAAATAATGCAGACTAACAATCCTTTAGAGGATTTGGATTCCAAAGCATTTGTGTTTTATGTGTATGCTAATGTAAAGAGATGTGTCTTTAATCTAGTTTTAAACTGACAGAGTGTGTCTGCTTCCCGAACTGTGCTAGGAAGGCTGTTCCAGAGTTTAGGTGCCAGATAAGAGAAAGATCTACCACCTACAGTTGATTTTGATATTTTGGGAATAATTAATTGTCCAGAATTAATTGAGCGTAGCGGACGTGATGGGCTATAATAAATCAGGAGCTCCTGCAAATACTGGGGAGCCAAGCCGTTCAGGGCTTTGTAGGTAGTCAGTAAGATTTTAAAATTTATACGATATTTAATAGGGAGCCAATGCAATGCTGAAAGAACTGGAGTAATATGATCATATTTCTTTGTTCTAGAAAGCACTCTAGCAGCTGCATTTTGAACTAGCTGAAGTTTGTTTATCAGGCCAACAGGGCAGCCGCCTAGTAATGCATTACAGTAATCCAATCGAGACGTCATGAAAGCATGAATGAGCTTTTCCGCATCAGACATTGATAGCATGTGTCGAAGTTTGGCAATATTTTTAAGATGAAAAAAAGCAGTTTTACAGATGCTTGAAATCTGGCCTTCAAATGACAGGCTGCTATCAAAAATCACCCCCAAATTTTTGACTGAAGATGAGGACTGAACTAAGAAACCATCAAGGGTTAGACAGTGTTCTAAGTTTTTGCGTGTGAGATTTTTGGGACCAATAAGCAAGACCTCAGTTTTATCTGAATTTAGTAATAAGAAGTTATTAGTCATCCAATTTTTAATATCAGCTATACAATCTGTTAATTTAGTAAATTCAAACAAATTACCAGGTTGAGAGGAGATATAAAGTTGTGTATCATCAGCATAACAGTGGAAGCTAACTCCATGTTTTCTAATGATATCACCTAGCGGTAGCATATATAGTGTGAAAAGTAAGGGACCAAGAACTGAGCCTTGTGGTACCCCACAGTGTACTTTTGATCTGTATGATGTCTCTTCATTAACTGATACAAATTGATAACGTTCAGATAGATAAGACCTGAACCAGGCCAATGCAGTTCCTGTAATACCAACATAATTTTCAAGCCTATCAAGGAGAATATTATGATCAACTGTATCAAATGCAGCACTGAGGTCCAATAGCACTAAGAGAGAAATGCAACCACGGTCGGACGACAGAAGGAGGTCATTTGTGACTCTTAGGAGTGCGGTTTCTGTGCTATGAAATGCTCTAAATCCAGATTGAAATTTTTCATAAATATTGTTTCTTTGTAGGAAGGAACATAGTTGAGCAGATACGATTTTTTCTAAAATCTTTGATAGAAAAGGCAAGTTTGAAATTGGTCTATAATTTGCTAGTTCTTTAGGATCAAGCTGTGTTTTTTTAATAAGAGGCTTAATGACAGCTAGTTTAAAAGTTTTAGGAACGTATCCTAGGAGTAGGGATGAATTCAAAATGTTAAGAACAGGTTCAGAAACTTCTGAAAATTCTAAATGCTTGATTTCAGCATTGCAGCATTTAGGATTATTTAATTATTTAGTTTTTATATTCTATTTTATTCTACAATTCTAGTTTTCTTTGATAAAATAAATTTCTATATACTTACTCCAGGCGCAGACTGAAAGTGTCCAAATAATGACAGCTAATACAGTCATGTCTGTCTTTTGAATCTGTTATGATGAAGAAGAGCTGTCAGTCATAAAATCATAAAGTCACAGATCTATAAAGACCTCCAGAGCACTGAAGCATGAGCACCAATGCAAAGTGTCTTCACAATGTAAATGTTCTTTCCTTTCCATGGAAAAAATTACATGTTAACTGAATGTTATTTGTGAATGAATAAATAACATATCTGTGTCGGCTAAATAAATATATAAAAATGAGAGAGACTCTTTATGAGTTATTATGGGTGTTGAGTTATTATGAACTTTTGTTTTTAGCAAAAGTATTAACACTACAGCTGTACATCTCTCTCAAAGCCACATTTACAAATTAATCCAAATTAAAGATTAAATACCCCAGTAAACCAGTAAGTTACAACAAGGTTGCATTAGTTGATGTTATTTAATGTACCCACTAATATAAACAAACAATGAACAATACATTTATTACAATATTTATTCATATTTTTAATGTTAGTCAATGAGAAAATAATAATGCATTAGTAAATTTTGAATTATAATTAATAAAAGGTTTACATGTATTGCTCATACTTAGTTCATGTTAATAAATACATATCAATTAAATCTAGCATTAACTAATAAACACTCACTGTAAAGTGTGACCATAACCCATATTTTCTGAATGAAAGATAAGCTTACTGAAGAGCTCTCTAGGTTTTTCCAGAAATGTATGTAAAAGAATGACATTCGTGAGGGTCTGTATCTCTTGAGGGTCTCAGGTTTATGGATATGATTCTTGATTTTGGGTTTGAGAGACTCCAAGTTCAGTTCACAGATGATAGAAATGTTTTAAAAGGATTAGAGTCCTGGATCTGACACAATTTCAAGTAGCGTTTCCAGAGTTTCACATTTTGGTATCTATACTGGTCTAGTGGAAAAAAAAACTTTTTAGTTTTTGGCAATAATATAAGGTGGAATCGTTTAATAATTAATTTAATTGAAGTTATTTTGAATTAAAGTTTTCTGAAATTCTAACAAAGCTAAATTAATTAGCATATGAAAGCTATATGAAATTAATAAAGGAATATGATCTGAACATTTTTAAATCAGGCAAATATGCCATTGGCTCTACAAAAGCGGATGATATCTGTGGTTACAGGATTGTGCCACCAGATGGTGCCAGGTTCCACCAAAATAAACATCATATCGCTTGATAGCTTTGGTTTTTCTCATTTGCAAGTAACTTTGTATAGAGTAAAAGTGGACATATTCTAATGCATGTTTACATTAACATTAATTACATTAACATTGCATTAATATAAATTCACATATTAGTTAGTGCTTTAGTTAATTTGAAAAAGAATTTGTTATTGTAACAGCATGTTAGTAACACTTTGGATAAAGTTGGATAGCTGAATCTAAATCTTTGTTCATTATTTGTTCATCACATTAATATATGTTCTGTTCATATGTTCATCTTTCATGTCAACTGATTCATTTACTAATTTTAAGTAATGCAATCTTAATCTAGCTTACTCAATTAAAAATAATAATTAGTTTATTTTACTGACCTCACTAATTTGTTTACTATAGCTTTTACAAATCTGTTTACACATTGAAAATTGATTTAAGAGTAGTAAGCAGTCCTTGTCATTTACTCTTCTTACCATAAAATACACTGAAATAGCACGTTATTGTAAAAACTAAATTTTCGTAACATTAACTTAAGCCATCAAAATGTGAACCTGATCATAAGTACAACATCTGCAGAAGCTCATAACCGCAGCTCTAAAAACTCAACCAAGGAGGTTTTTGCATGAGGTTCTTTCACTGTGTGAACACTAAGTCTGTTGTCCCAGAGACTCCTTTGTCATATACACTCTGACAGTAATAAAGTCCTGAATCTTCAGGCTGGACTTCACTGATGGTCAGAGTAAAATTTGTGTCTCTTCCACTGCCACTGAATCTAGAAGAAACACCTGAAGCTCTGTCTGATGTGTAATAGATCAGGAGTTTAGGTGTTTGTCCAGGAATTTGATGGTACCAGGAAATGCAATCTTGATTGGTGCCTTTTTTAATGCGGTTTACTGCTGGATTATGATTACAGTGAATAGTGACAGTCTGATCAGGCAGCACAGTTTGATTTTCAGACTGAGTCACAATTTGTCCCACAGAACCTGAAGAGACACAAAATGCAAACAAAATGTTTTATTGTTGCATTAGGACTAAGTATGGACTGAGTATGCATGTCATATTTTGCCTAATAGTTAACACTGATGAAACCAAATTGAAGATGAAAAAAGTTTTTATCATTAACATAATATTTACTGCGTGCTGACAGCATAGATACACGTAAAAAATAAAAGCATTTCAAGCACATACATAGAATGAACTTTGAATCTTGTGGACTGCTTAAATTCAGTTTTCTGTAAATCAGCTGATGATATGAATTTCTATATACTTACTCCAGGCGCAGACTGAAAGTGTCCAAATAATGACGGCTAATACAGTCATGTCTGTCTTTTGAATCTGTTATGATGAAGAAAAGTTGTCAGTCATAAAGTCAGTCACAGATCTATAAAGACCTCCAGAGAACTGAACCATGAGCTCCAATGCAAAGTGTCTTCACAATGTAAATGTTTCTGAGAACAAGAGTCACCCACACTGAAAAACCTTTGATTTATTTTTTGGCAACTTAAAAATAGTAATAATTACTGTAGGCTTACTATTACTACTACTACTAATAATAATAGCACTAATCTCAGTGTCAGACATATTGTTTGAGTTGTTGATATTATGAATTTAGAATTTAATTAAAAGTGTATTTGTGTTCCACCCGAACACACGTTATTGCAACTGTACATATCACTCAGCCTCAGTTTGTTTATTCAACCACTAACAAGCATTGTGCAATACTGAAGCAATGTTTACACAATACAATGTGCGCTACCATCAACAGTCAACTATTACCGTCCATTATCACACAACAATCCATAGTGTACATCTCAAAGAATAAGGCAAACCACTGACAATAATTCTAATTCAGAAAACATACATTTTATTAATAAGACACTGCCCTAAAAACACAGCAGATAGCATTACATCAATTTTTTTTGTTATTTTGAATGAATTAACATACATCAAGTATGCACTTTTACTTTTTTTACTTTTTACTTTTTTCTTGACCATTTTGACATACATTTTAAAACATTTACTAAACTGTAAGTTAGAGAGGAAAGCTTTGCATAGTACAACAAAAGAATTCCTGTCATGTATTGCCATCCACATCAAAATGCTGGTACATTTAAAAATATAGACATTGTACCAACAATATCTACAGTACAGATTTTTTTACTTACTGTTGACGTAACTGTCAAACAATTTACCATCAGATTTTTTTTTTATTTTTTTTTATTTTTTTTATATATATTTTTTTTATATTTATTTATTATTTTTTAAATAATTTGTTAGCATGCAGTAAATGTGCTGAACATATGAAGAGTTCAGATGCCGTCTAAAACTTCCATCAAACATTAATATTATTCTCATCCCCCCTTGTTTGTGTTGAGATATTTCACTTTAAAGACCAGGAAAATGACTTATTCTTTGCCATAAAAGTGATGATACTAAACATACACACAACGGCCTGAAAAAAATGACAATTTTAGGAAAAGATTTTTGGAGGAAAATATCAGACAGCATTTAGAGGTTTTTGCATCTAAACTCTTCATACTGTATATAGTTTTTGCCATTTGTAGAGTATGAATGACAAACGTGTTAATTGCATGCATTTTGTGTGAAAGCAATGAAAAATGATTCATCGTTTGATCTGCATAAACTTCTGTTTGGCTGATGGTGTGAATCGGTTGGAAAACATGACTTCAGTTCTGCACAATACTTGTAGCAATTTAAAAAATACTAAGAGTGCATTATTTCTTTCTTAGAAGAATATTATAAATATATTCCTTATTTATTCAACCATTTTAACCTGCTTAATTTGTTTTATTATAATCATGTTTTTTTTTTTCAGGTTGATCTTATTTATATAAATAGAGTTAAACATTACACAAAGAAGTTCCCAATCTCTCCACTGACTGTACATTTTTACTGAAATTAGTAATGAAGTACTACATGTGTATAAACACCATTTATTGAAATGGATGAATGGCATGACCAACAAGAGTCTATTGCAGCAGTGATGTAGACCCGATTATGTGGAGGGACCAGAAAATGAGTTGAAGCCAGGTACATCAGTGAATCAGGAAACAGACAAGGCCAGGACGGATTCACACTAGGAAAGGAGGGGGTCTGGATGCAGACCTGGTGCAGTGCAATCTGAGCTGCATCCAATGGTTTTTGATGGGCTCACTAAACCCACCCCTAACCCTATCCTTCACAGTGAAGTCACTCGCTCAGTTGAGTGCATTGTGTCTGACGTTGCATCGCTGAGTGATGCAACCTCAACTTGCATCATAAAGGCTGCATCCAGATACTATAGTGGGGATGACATGTAGGTGCAGGACTAATCAAAATTCAGGTGATGGTGATCGGAGCGAATGGATTGACTGTGAGTGGTGAGAACCTGGCCTGGCTGTTGCAATATGTTTTTGTAAGATTTATGGAAATATGCCTAATTTAGAGAAAGAGACACAAGACTGAAAAGTACCACACCCAGCTGAGCAAGGACAATGAGACCTACGTTTCACCCAAATTCTTCACACCCTTCTGTTCCCTTCATTTACATGTGAAGCATCTCACCCCCTTTTTTCCCTGAACTCACACAAAATGATCATCTCAAAGTATGAACTGTTCTACATCCATGCAAGTGACTATATCTATCATGTTTGATATCATTTGAAATGTCTCAGTGCGACTGGTACAATGGTCTCATTCCCTCAGAAATAGCCATAACCAAATAAAAAATTGATGACTTTAGGTATTTTTTACACCACTGCTAAGGGTGTGACCGGGGGTTCAGGAACCCTCACTAAATGTAAATGCCCTCTGTTATTCAACACACACCCCTTCTATCTCTTGGTTTTTGACTACTTATGGCCCGTTTCCACTGAGTGGTACAGTACGGTACGGTACGGGTTGGTACGGGTCACCTTTATCAGGCTTGCGTTTCCACTGCAAAAGGGTACTCTTTTGTTGGGCATGGTGTACGACAGAAAGTTTGTCGACGTCATTTTCGCTCAAGGAAATGTTTACAGTAAAGCTTTATACACATAAACACTGGTGTAAAAATGTCATTACTGACTGAACATGATCTGATTATAACTGCAGATCAATGATGCGAAATAGCCTACGGTCCACGATTATATAAAATAAATAAATAAATGCAGCATATATGAACACATACAGCCCCACACAGTCTCCGATGTTACCAAATTACAGAAAAACTAGACACAGCAGACATTTAGTCCTTATTTAGGTTAAAAAACAATACAAAATAGAGCCCCGTCTGTGCAAACCTCTCATCTGTATGTTTTATCATCACCAGTACATGTAGCCTCACCGTCATTATTCTCTCGTTAGAGAGTAACTCCCTCATTCCGAGTTTATAATAGTCCAGGTTAAGAACTTTGTTATTTCAAACATTGACGCGCACACTAGCACAAAAGAGAAGCAAAACCTCACGCTCGCGCTTATGGGCTCGTAACCCATAAGAATCTGCTCTTCTCTCGGCATGGTGGCTGTTCAAGACGACGACAAAGTTTGTTTGAGCTCGGGTCGACCATGGCTTATTATTATATGCTGATATTATTTCGGAGCATTGTCTCTCGGCTGTGTATTAAACATGGCGGGTCCTTTGTTTTCATTCTGCTTGTTCATTCTGCTTGTTGCCTGAGCAAATGACGTATCTCTGTAAACCAATTGCGTTCAGCTGCGCGTCTAGCTCCGCCTTATGGCACCCTTTCTGGTTTTGGTACCCTTTCGAAAGGGTGACCAAAAAGGGGCACGGTACGGTTCAGTTCGGTACGCTTTTAGACAGTGGAAACGGCCTTAAAAGCGTACCGAACCGTACCATACCGTACCGCACCCCTCAGTGGAAACGGGCCATTAAGGAACAGCTTCCAGCTGGTCAGGGCGCTTTTTGTAACCAAAGTGGCCCGTAGCGTGAAGCCCTATAGAGCTTCACACTATGTATATGCAGAGTCCGGTAATGCATCTTCTAAATCTTGGATTTATCTTTGAGAATTTGATGTTTTGTATTGATCGTTTATGAATTGACTGAATGAATTGGCATAATACACATTTACCTGACTAATAAATTGTTATATTTGAAACGTATTCTTGTTACTCTGAAATTATTACTCAGATAAGTTAAGAATGTACTAGGTTCCATGATAGACGAAACACAACACGTGTTAAATGGAAATCCTAGAAGTTCCAACTTGTTGTTTGACTTTTAATTATGTATTCGTCGCAATTTACTGTGGGGATCCAGGGTTAATGCAGCAAGATGAATGTTCACATCTTGACTGGTACTGGAATTTTGACCTCTGGTTAAATACTTATTTAACTAAGTTGTACACAGGTGATTGTAAGAATTAAATGAGATTACTATTTAAATAACGACATCGTCTGTCTATCAAATAGTATTGATCATTAACCTCTAATCATTTGATCAGACTAGTGAGCTTATGATGCATTACAGCTGGCGTAATGTAACATAGGTTCACAACAAATGAGTTTAATAAAAGTAAAGTACTAGTGGGGCTAGGGATAATTCATAAAAGAATAATTCTTTAAATGGTACTAGCAAGTTGACCGCTGATTATTGTTTCGATAATAATTAAGTTGTACACAGTATGAGTAAAGTAGTGGGGCTAGGGATAATTCATAAAAGAATAATTCTTTAAGTGGTACTAGCAAATTGACCGCTGATTAATATTTCAATCATAACTAAGTTGTACGTGGTTATTTTAATCATGGAAGACCAGAGCTATAGGTTACTGGTCTGACCCCTGGTTATCGTTTTGAGAATTAATTAAGTTGTACCTAGGAAAAATCGGTAGGAGTTTAAGATTATTCAAATATATATATCAAAATCTCTTATAAACTGTTAAATTAATAAAGTAATATTAAATTATGAAATGGAGTCAGATAAAACGAGAATAAACATATTAACATTCTAAAACCATCTTATATCAAAATTGGAGTTAGATGTGAGTTAAACTTTAAGTAAATCAACATTGTGCCCTGGAAAGAAAGAACACGCAATTGAGCCTTCATCCAGCAGTAGACAGCGCCGTTTGGACTATCTGGCTGGACCTTACAAAATGGTGACCACTGACGTGATCTCCCAGCCCAGGCGAGTTATGCTTTTCCAGCACAATATGGATTTAAATCAGACAAGAGGTTTTGATCTTCCTTTCTTTCTTCAGCTGCTATGGTAAGTCAATTCTTCTTTGCCTATTAGAAATGTGATGGAAAGCGGGACGCACCAATATAGACACATTTTGTAAAACGAGTTGGAATACTCAAAGATGATAGACCAGAGACCGAAAAAGTCTGGTTGGGCTAAAGAATTAGAAAAAAACACTTTGATTATTAGGGACATGATAACAGCAGTATAGAATGCCATCCCTTACTCTGAAGAATCTCTTTGTCTGCTAGGCAGCAAGATTCGAAGCATAAATTGGAATAACATCATCCAAATTATATTCTGGGACTCAGTGGAGAGTCATAAACTAGATCCTAGGTTTAAATCAAAAACTGCCCATTGTTTTTGATCTACTTTTGTGTATATGCATACATATATATATATATATATATATATATATATATATGTATATATATATGTATGTATATATATAAAATGTTTAAAAACTACTGGAAAACTTTTAAGCTGTATGAATGACAACAGTCTGCCTTGAGGCATTTCTATATGAGAGATAAAAGTGAGCAAAACAGGGTGACCCGTTCACAAAAAACAAAGAGGCCATAAGGAAAACTCTGTCCTCTCCAAAACAGAAATTTGCAAATAAGATTTAATTGTGGTAAATTTGAAGCGGATAAAATAACCACTATGCTTTAATTTAGTCTTGAAAGAGACTAAATATAATGAGAAATTAAAATCCCAAACAACACATTTCTGTTTTAAATTTGCATTTAAACCTCCAGATTGCTCAAACCTTTTTATATTTAAAAGGCCTGACATGAGAGCAAAGACAAAGAAGCTATAAGGAAAACTCTACCCCCACAAAACAAACATTTGCATTTGAGATTTAAGTGTGGTAAATTTGAAGCAGATAAAATAACCACTATGCCTTAATTCAGTCTTGAAACAGACTAAAAAATGTATCAAATTTGTTAAATTTGTTTTAAATAAGCCTTTAGGGTTCCCGATTGCTCAAACCTTTCATATTTAAAAGGCCTGACATTATAACAAAGACAAGATAAAAGCTAAATGAACATCTTAACTGTTGTTCTAAAAGACTCTCCAGAGACCAGAAATAATTCTATTTTAATTTATACTATTTTTAATATAATATAATTACATTAGGAACAAAAAATAATGTACATTATATTATAATATTCACAGACTGAAGATAAAACATTCTTCTTGAGGAGGTTGCTTTTTCTTTATGCCGTAATGAAAACACTAAAGTATGGCATAACTGATTGTAAACCAAATGAACCCTGGCTAAGAAACACCGCTTAAAATAAAAACCTGATCAAAGAATAAAACTCACCAGAAAGATAATGAAAGGGCGATGGAAATAATAACATTCAGAGTTACCACAGTTTTTATGGGTCAAAAGATCTACACTAATCTAATCTGTGAATTACACCATAAAATGGCAACTGATAAGCAGACAACACCAAAATGGTTAAATGATTCCTGCCAACAGATCTGTCTGTAATAGGAGCAAAAATGAACTATGGGTACCAGCCCATTTAATTGTGAATTAAAATCAGTGACGAATCATTAATTGATTCAGAAAAATGTCCCCAGCGACACTGGGAGGTAATATGCTCAGGGCACAGCAGACTGTACAAACTCAACAGCAGGAGCAGTTTTCAGGTGTTACACACAATGTGCTGAAACAACAGCAATTCAAATCTCACCAACAACGACATCATGTGACATTTAGAATTAATATTTCACGATGGTGCATCGATATTAATTTTACATGATTAAATATGAAGCTGATGGAAATTCTAAAATTAACTGTGGTTCTCTCTGCATTTGTTCTCATCCTAGGTCGACCAATTTACACCAAACATGGACAAGAGAAAGAACGGTCAGATGTCAAAGGCCTCCACTCTGCATTTTAAAACAGGAACCCCTGCGAGGAGTTCACACCTAAGTGTGAAATCTAAGGATGTCCTGCCGTGAGTTCTCTCTGAAAGAGTCCTTGGATTTCAATAATCTGAAAAAATTATCCTCAGCATTGGATTGAGCTTTGTGTGAAACTATGTGGTTTTACATACCATAATTCTTTAACCAAAGAGGTAAAGAATTACATGTTAAGCGAAACAGAGGCACGAAAGATCTCATAGTTAAATTAAAAAAACACAAACCTTTTCATTTCCCAACCTTTTCATTTCAACTACACACAGGGGTATACAATGTGAAAATGACTTTAACTATGAAAATGCATTTTTTCAGGATCCAGCCTTAAACATTACATTCTATTATGCTCCTTAAATATATTAAATGGAATTAATTTGAGCCAGAACACACCTCATGTTCACATTCTTATGCTGGTTCCCTGTTAAACAGGACTAAAATTGTACAACACAATTATATAAATTCCTTCAAATTGTTTGGAGCATTACACAGACACTACCATAGGTAAACACAGACACATAGATAACACCTTGGTCTTCAAAGACACATGAGATCTTATTAAGTAAAGACCTAGCAAACCACATTAGCCTCACACACATAGAAACAACCGAATAATTAACTTGATGACAGATCAAGATAATTATCAGACCAGATGACCCTCTGTCAACTGACAAGGAAATACACACATGGCTTTGGTAACACATTGATGGTATAAAATTTCAATAGAGGCAGTGATGGTTGACAGGCCAAAAGGGCCCTTGGTTTGCCAAATCTATCACTAATAACAGGAATAGGACGTGTTAAGTGATTAGACCTGAAGTGAGAGGACACTCCTAATAATCAACAAGGAAATCTACAATTTGAGAGATACCATCAAAGCTTGACCTAGTTTTTACACACACACCCACACACACCCACACACACACACACACACACACACTCACACACACACAAACGGGCACAAGTACACACACACACACACACACACACACGCAGACACACACACACACACGCAGGCACACACACACACACATACTCACATAAGAACGAACAAACACAAGTATCCACATTATTATAGATGCCTTTATAATTATGGTTGAATAATGTGATTAATAACATGTATGATAA
>CAIGQQ010012738.1:535644-549149 GCA_903798035.1 Danio albolineatus
ATTATTATTATTATTATTATTATTATTATTATTATTATTATTATTATTATTATTATTCATTCATTCATTCATTTTCTTTTCGGCTTAGTCCCTTTATTAATCCGGGGTCGCCACAGCGGAATTAACCGCCAACTTATCCAGCATTTGTTTTACGCAGCGGATGCCCTTCCAGCCACAACCCATCTCTGGGAAACACATCCACACATTGTCATTCACACACATACACTATGGACAATTTAGCTTACCCAATTCACCTGTACCGCATGTCTTTGGACTGTGGGGGAAACCGGAGCACCCGGAGGAAACCCACACAACCACGGGGAGAACATGCAAACTCCACACAGAAATGCCAACTGGCCCAGCCGGGGATCGAACCAGCGACCTTCTTGCTGTGAGGCGAACGTGCTAACCACTAGGCCACCGTGGCGCCATTATTATTATTATTATTATTATTATTATTATTATTATTATTAATATTAATATTATTATTATTACTTTCATCTGACTAAGCAAAACTAAACTATGATGCAGTGTCAGTGTTATTGTGAGTGTTTGTGTCCTGTCAGCATGATTTAGTGCAGGAGGTTATTTGTACCGCTGATGATTGGGTTTGTATCACTGTGGTGGACTTTCGGTGGAGGCACTCGACTCTCAGTTGGAAGTAAGTAAATCTCTTTCTATGCTGTATTTAGGAATATACAATTCTCTTAAAAGTAAACAAATAAATAAAAATATTATATTTGTACCTTTAGTGTAGTTGTACGGATTGAGTTTTAGCTTCAAACCGTTATGCTGAACTCATGAGAAAATGTTTTAATGAATCAAGCTTTTGCCTGTGAGACTGGTATTCATTGGATTTATATTTGTTCTGTTGTTATGTTATGTAAAATATTATTTAATGAAATATCAATGTAAATAAGTCATGTTTCAAGTGTTTTTGTATAACCAAATGTCTTAAAATAGCAAAACAAGATTTTGTTTCATTAAATCAGAAAGTCACAATAAGGTTCCGTTAATGTATTTACTAAAATGAACAAGCAACAAACTATCCATTTATTAATTTATTGATTTATTATTAACAGCATTTGTTCATATTTGTTTACATTAGTTAATGAAAACCAAGTTCATTTTTATTTCTTGTTAACTCACAGAGTATTTACTGTTAACAAGAGCGACTGTGGATTTTAATAATGCATCACTAAATTTTGGATTGTGATTAATAAAGTACAAGTATTGTTCATTCCTATCTTAGTTAATACATTAACTAAGATTAATGACACCTGAGACAAAAATGTGTAATAATATAATATTAAAAATTCTGAGGACAAGTAAATTCTAAATATACTTTTGCAAATATGTTTAGATTTATATATAAACATACATTGTTACATTTGTCTTTTATTTACAGACAAATTAAATGCATCTTCAGCCCACAGCTACATTTGAACCCTTTAACTGCCTGCTCTACCAAATGGTTGACCATATTTTGACTTTTAAACAATGGTTTACACAGAGCATTTTGGTTTACAGAAAAAATCAAACAAACATAATTTTGTTGCAGTACTACACTTGATTTTGGTTTTATATAAGAAGACATGTTAAATGAGAATCTGAAATATTTTATGGCATCCTTCAAAAAATGAATATGATTTAGTATTCACAAATGTTTCATTTTGATTATATTTTTAAATAAATTGGTCTTACACTTCATATTTTCATATTTTAGTGGTATATGTATTCATTCCAGGACTTCTGTCATAAACCTACATATTAACCATTTGGTAGAGGTTGATATTTTAAAAATTATAGGATGTGTTGGAAAAAAATGCATTGAGACCAATGGAATCCAAAAATGTTTTTTCTTGGTATATATTTAGATGTATATATTTATTGATATTGATTAATATCGATTAATTTAGATATTCTGTTTCCTATACATAACCATTAACTCTCAAAAAATTATTAGTACAGTATTAGTAGAATGATTAGTGTTGGGGTTACTGTTAGTGTAAGTTGTCATGTATTTGCAAAGTTATTTATAGTGATGTATGTTGGAGGAGAAACAAAATAAAGCATTAAGATCACACTCAGGTAATCTACTAACACTTTAAAGACTAGTGAAAATGTCATGTGGACCAGAAAAATAGAGTTTTATTTGAATTTGTAGTTAAATACTGCATTTATTACTATGTATACTAAACATCAAGATTTAAATCTGATTTCAGGCTAAATATATAAATTTCCTGTCAGTGAAATGTGTTTTTTTTACAGGCTGTTGCACTGGAGATGTGCTTGATTAACTCTGTTAAAGAGAAGTGAAAGACTTTTTGATGTTGTTTCTGGACAGTGAAACTCTCTCCATCTCTCTCTCTTTCTCTCTGTAGCTGCGACTCCTCCCACTGTGGCGGTGCTTTGGCCCTCCAGAGATGAGCTGCAGAAGGGTCCGGCTACAGTGCTGTGTGTGGCCAGTAAGGGATTCCCCTCTGACTGGACGCTGAGCTGGAAGGTGGGCGACAACAGCAGGAGCTCTGGTGTGAATGTGAGTCCCAGTGAGCTGCAGGAGGATGGACTGTACAGCTGGAGCAGCAGCCTGAGGCTCACTGAGAGTGAGTGGAGCAGTGCAACAAGCATCAGCTGTGACGCCACACACCCGTCCCAGCACACAGTGAGCCACAAGATACGCACACAGCAGTGCCTTGATTAGCAGCACTGAACACACACACACACATATACCCATGCAAACTTTCTTAATAAATTAGTGCTTAATAATTAATCTTTCACGCTGTCAGTGTATTGTTCACACATTGTAATTCTGCAACTGCAATGCCATGAATGTTTTATTAGTTGTCTTTCTTTTTTTTGCTGCCAAATAAAAACATTTTAACTCAAATATGGTTACATAGAAGTGTGATTCTTTGATTGTTGTGAATATTTAATTTGGTATGATAAATATATTTAAAAAAAATATGTTGATAATATCAATTACAGAAGAAAGAAATAAATGAATGTCAACACTGTATCTAACTTACAACACTGTTTCTAACTAACAGTATTCTAGGTAATGAATGCATTTAATGACTGATTTTTTTTTTTTTTAATAATTATTTTTTCTCGGTTTTCACTTTTATTAGATAGGACAGCAGAGAGAATTGACAGGAAAGCAGAGAGAGGGGAAGGATTGGCATAGCACCATGAGGCAAATCAACCCAGGTTGCCATAAGCAATCGACTAACCACTACACCACTGGCGCCAACACTGATTGTTTACATTTACTTGTTTACATTTTTCATCCCAAAATCAAACATAGTGTACATTATCACACTGACAATGAAATATCGTATTTATTTACTTTCAGCTCATATTTTCCCTTTACTTGCACAATAGTCAAATGGCTAATTCATTTGAACAGGAGGAATGAAAAAAAAAAAAACTGCTCATTACCGAATATGTTATGTTCATAATGATGAATTAGTTTCTAATCTAAATAAATGATCCTTGAAACAATATTCCAGGGGGAGTTTTCATTGTGCCGTCAGACTGGAGGTTTTTGTGTGATGTTTTTTCACTGTTTGATCACTGGACCACCATAAACCACCATGAACCACCATGCAGTAATATTCTCCTCCATCCTCAAGCTGGACTCTTTGTATGTTCAGTATGAATTCATATCCAGAATAAGTTCCATTGAACTGGCTTAAAACTCCAGATGCAAGTTTAAATCAAGAGTTTAGGTGTTTTCCAGGTTTCAGCAGGTACCCGCATAGCATCATATATTAGCATCAACAATAGCATCATAGCATAACAATTCCAGAAGATGCAGTGCAGCTAATAGAGATAGAATCTCCTGCTTTAACAAACAGAGACTCAGGAGACTGAACCTCTTGATGAGACTCAAAGAGAAAAAAAAAATTCTGAGTTTTTTATACATCACTTATTTAAAAAAAAGTAAAAGAGAGAACCAAAAGAGAGATCCAAGTAAAACATTAAAGGACAAAACCAAGTACAAAACAGATAAATGTTAAAGTGATATAATGTGGAAAATGAACTGTACGGAACAGAAACGCTATGTGGAAACTTCCACTATGGGGATTTTGTCAGAAACAAATCATCTGAAAGAGTAATAAAATGGGCCAATGAAATGCCAATGAGTTGGTGGCGTCAGCGTACACAGCTGGCATCTGTTACAATCAGCATTGTATAAAGATGCCTGTCTGACAGAGTTACCTTTTCTAGCTGAAGAGTCTGAACAGCTGTCAGCTAAGGGGCAATCGCTGTGGCAAAGAAACATAGTGTTCCCTTCCTGGGAGAACGAGGGTTACTTTGGAAACCGTTTCATTCCCCAGCGGGAGGGGAACTTCAATGCTATGTGGAAGCTTCCACAATGGGGAAATCTATGGAAAACGCCACAATGACTAAACCTTACCATGTCACTGGTGAGAGCTCTCAGAGTGAGTGCACCATCATCACCAGAGATGCAGCCTTCCACTGTGCCCTTACTTACCTTTACTTACCTGTGAAGATCTGAGGCTTATTTATATTTTTTGAGGAGCGGGAAAAATGCACCTACATAATTTCTAGGAATTTAAAATACGACAGTACGTTGGGAAAGCGTACAGTCCTGATAGGGAAGACGCTGCGGAGGCCACCTGCTGCCCAAGTGGGGAGACATGTTGGCACTATATGGACTAACCCTGAAAAGAGGGAGCTTTGAAGGATGGTTAGCGGGGAGGGAAGACACGGGTCTGCCTAAGAGGGGGGAACTTTACTGTGGCTAAGTGAAGCATATGGGACCGTCAGTGGGGATCACGCATAGCAGGCAGGCACCTATACCCAGAACATGGGCTGACCAAGCAGGCATAAAAACAACGTATGACTCCTCCCCTGAGTCAGATGCTGGGGGCCTTGGAGGAATTCTGTACGGTTCGCCAAATGTGGAACTTAACTGAACAGAATGAAAAAAAAAGCGCACATTTCACTGTGTTAGAGTAAAGGTGCAGCAAGTGTGTTATAACACAAAATCGAATTTCCTCATTCACCAGAGTTCACTAGCACACGTGAGGAAATCGGCTCCAATCATAAATTTATAAAACCTTGCGAATGTATTAGATTTCGCCCAGGCTGCAGATCTACAGATATCTGTTAGAGAGGCACCACGTGCTAATGCCTAAGAAGCAATGCTCCTACTGGAGTGCGCTCTTAGTCCCGGGGGACTGTCTATCGGTTTTTTTCTTCACATTTATTTTGTTGTTACTTTTTGTTACTTGTCACTTTATGTACTATATCACTAAACGCTTCTGTAGCCAAAGCAAATTCTTTGTATGTGACGCACACTTGGCAATAAAACAGATTCTGATTCTATCCAGTGAGCCAACCTCTGTTTTGGATCTCTGCCGACCACCGTAACAAATGAAGAGCTGCTCAGAGAATTTAAAGCTCTGAGTGCAGACCACATAAATACGCAAAGCACAAACGGGACACAGCAATGAAAGGGCTGGGTCTGTCTCCTCCGTGGGCATCGGCTCACTACCTGGTCTGTAAACGGTGTGGTAGGAACCTTGGGCACTTATCCAGGCCGGGGTCTCAGGATCATGTGAGAGAAGGCTGGCCTGAATTCCAGGCACGAGTCACTGACCGAACATGCCTCCAGGTCCCCAACCCTCCTGATCAATGCCAACGCGACCAGCAGAGCTGTTTTCAAGGACAGAAATGTCAAGGATACTGAGTGGAGTGGTTTGAACGGATCTCCTCGTAGGCTCGTAAGCACTACAGAGAGATCTCAAGAGGGCATGAGAGGGGGGCGGGGTGGATTTAATCGCCTCGCGCCTCTGAGGAACCAGATGATGAGGTTATGCTTACCCACTGTGCCACCATCCATTGCGTCACGATGAGCGGTAATGGCAGCAACGTAAACCTTCAGTGTGGATGTTGACAGCCTCCACTCCAGCTTATAGTGAAGGAAAGAAAGCACAACACTGATCTGGTAAGTTCAAAGCGCACCATTCAGTAAATTGACTCCCCTTCAGGGTGTAGGCATGCCTTGTAGGGTGCTCTCGCCTGAGTGATGGTGTTAACCACCACAGCCGGTAGGTCACCTAAGTCTTCCTCGCTCCGTCTATGGTGTGAAGGCTCTGAAAGCAAAAAGGTAATTCTGCGATGTGAGGTGGGCATCTTTATCCAACACTGATTGTAACAGATGCCAGCTGTGCACGCTGACGCCGGTAATACGTTGACATTTCATAGGCCCGTTGTATTACTCTTTCAGATGATTGGTTTATGACAAAATCCCCATAGTGGAAGTTTCCACATAGCATTGAAGTTCCCCTCCTACTGGGAAACAAGTATTTCTGTTGTTGACTGTTTTGTACACTATTCATTTATTTTATTTTCGGCTTAGTCCCTTTATTAATCCGGGGTCGCCACAGCGGAATGCCAACTTATCCAGCACGTTTTGCGCATGCAACGGATGCCCTTCCAGCTGCAACCCGTCTCTGGGAAACATCCATACACAGGCACACTTTTTGGAAAATACAGTAATCTGGTTATAACTGTATTAAACACTCACACACACACTCACTCACTCAATAAATAAATAAACAATAAATAAATAAATAAATAACATTTTGAAAAATGCTATGCTACAGTAGAACAGATCAATTTTTTTTAAATAATATATATATATTGTTATGGATGCATAATTATATTAAACACATAATTAAATTAAACACATAAAATGTGAGTGCTTGTGTTTGACGTTCAATCATTGTGTTTGTTCCTTTAAGATCTTGCAGCTGCATCAGAAGATGTCAATAATCTGACCAAAGGAGGTTTTTGTACGGCACATTTTCACTGTGTTAACACCCAGTTATCACTGATCTTATGGACACTCTCACAGTAATAATCTCCTGCATCTTCAACCTGCGCTTCACTGATGGTCAAAGTGAAGTCAAGACCATTTCCTCGTCCACTGCCACTGAATCGAGATGGAATTCCTGAGTTTTTTTCACTTGTATAATAAATCAAGAGTCTAGGAGCCTCTTCAGGCTTTTGGCTGTACCAGTGTATATAATAACGGCCTTTAGAGGTAGTGCCTTGATCATTTTTAAAAACCACAGTATTGACTTTACAATCAATAGAGACTGTTTGAAGAGACTTGACTGATTTAACCTCAGACTGAGTCACAACAATTTGTCCAAAACAACCTGTTTAGAACAAGAAATAACAGCACTGATTACTAAAGTATATATTACACTATTACTGAAATATATTTGAAACAGTTACTGTATATGCAATAATGTTTATGACAGTTTTTATTTTACCTTGCAGGCTGTAAAGCATCCAGATGATAAAAGAGATGAAAGTCATGTTGGCTGATGGATCTGTTGTCAAGTAGAGGAAACTCGCGAAGAGGTGAACTGACATATAAATGCTTTCAGAGCACAGATGAGGTCTATGCAAAACAGCATTTTTGTATGACCATTGTATGAGCTATTTTACAATCTTTAAACCAGGGGCTGGACAAAAAGTGCATTGATTCCTGCTTTTTTTTTTTGTCAGAAAAAGACAGAGCCAAACTAAATCTGCAAGTGAAGAATGTGTATTTGTTTTTTAAATAATTGGCAATAATTATGCAAGTGTTTTTGTACTATGTATTTGTGTAATAACAATATGTGTAAGTAATGATTGATACACACATAAATATCATTCTATTCATTAATTAGTCTGCAAAATGTCCCATTTATTTTAAAAGATTCACTTGACACTTTTAGAAATGCTCATGATTTTACTACAATCAGAATTATTGCTTTACATTTTTTGGCATTACAGACATAAAAACATTACTGTTTGTTTAAAAATTATATTAATGCAATCCGCAATAAAACGCAATACTTACCTGCAATCCACAATATCCAATGGCCTTACACTATAAAAATCAGGGTCATGGCAATCCGAGTTCATTAAAAATAATTGGTATTGAACATATACATAATTCTATAAGAGGAGGAGACAGAATAAAAAGATTAAAACAGAGAGAGACTTTTTGGATTTATACATTACAAGCAACAAGATTTCCAGGTCTAAATGGCGAATTAGACTATTCTTCTTTCTTATAAAGCTTTTCTATTGAAGATTTACAGACTTTTCCCTATTTTTGGTCGAATATGTATGTGTGTATGTGCATTCTTATGTATGCATGTATATATATGTGTATGTAAGTTTATGTGCATATGCATATGTGTGTTCATGTGGGTGTTTATATGTATTTATATGCCACGTCAAAGTGTATCTTTTTGTACAAATTTGCTTATTTTTTTCTATATTTATACTTTTTCATATATGCCTCTGTAAGTATGTATATGTATATGTGCTCTCTTATCAGTGCTGAATTAATGATTGTAGTTGGCAGTGTTTTGTTACAATATTTGAGTATTATTAAGATGTCTGAATGAATCAGGTGACCGCAGCACTCAATAGAAAGACGCACCTGATCACCGTTACCCTGATGAAGGCAGCTCCCTGCCAAAACGTGTTGGTGTTTTAAGAATAAGCCAATAAAGGTTTTTTAAACATTTTTCCACATTTTTCGAGTGCCTTGGATTGATTTTTATTGCATGAAACGGTAACACTTTGCAATAAAAGTGTATGAATAGTGATGTATCAATATGCAAACCAAACATTACTTTATTATGAATTAATGATGAGTTAAGATATGCACTGATCATGAACTAACTTTAACTACAACATGAGTCATGAGTTCATGTGTGAATAACGGCTACCTTAATTACTTGTTAATACATGATTGTTTGTTAATGAATGTATTAATCACCACATAGTTTATGCTTAATTTAACCATTATGAACTCATGATATGTTAATATATAATTATATTGTGACTTTACTTGGAGGAGCTCATCATCATTAACCCATTCTTAAATACTCATGAACTCCTTATGCACGTCCAACTAGTGAGTTTACGCTGATTAACAATAGAAAAGTGTTCAGTCAACATCAGCATGAACAGGAGTTCATGAGTAGTTAAGGATGAGTTAATGGTGATGTGCCCCTCCAAGTAAAGTCATGACATAATTATACATTAACAGCTCATGAGTTCATGTTGGTTACATTTAGCTTAAACTTAAATGTTAATTAATACATTCATTAACAACACGTACTAGCAAGTAATTAAGGTAGCCGTTATTCACACATGAACTCATGACTAGGGCCTAACGGAATCTGCACGCGCAGAATTCCACAGATTTCCGCAGTTTTTTAGCTCATCATTGATTCTGTTTATTTACTTGTGTAAATATGTGTAAAGTTATATTTAATCAGTTTTCTAATTAATTTCAGAAATAATATTGATTAATATGAAAATATTCATGTGATTTATTCACAATACAGTCTGTAAAGTACTATTTTTGGTGTTTTAGTAGAGATTTTATATGAGAGACTTGCTTTGTTTACCAAATAAAGTGGATCTAATTAGATTCACATTGTAAACATCAAATAACAGTTAAAAATGTATTACTTTTATTTCATTTATTAAGATTTTAGTTATGATACTCTCAAAATAATTCCGCATAAATCAGCAGATTTTTAACAAAATACTCCACAAAAATAGCAAAAAATGTCCGCAGATTCCGTCTGGCCCTACTCATGACTCATGTGGTGGTTAAAGTTAGTTCATGATTAGTGCATACCTTAAGTCATCATTAATTCATAATAAACTAATGTTTAGTTTACATATTAATACATAATTATTCATGTACTGTTATTGTAAAGTCTTACCTATGAAACTTATATGTGAAAGAACTTTTTGTGTTTAAAAAGTGTAAGTTAAAATCTGTTTTAAATGGTGGTTGAGAAGTGCGTGTGTGACACTGTGGATCTGAATACCATGAATACTAGCATCATATATTGTAGAAGAAATAAATCTAGAAGAAGCTCACCATTTCATTTTTTAGTTTATGTTGAAATCTAAAATGGCTATTAAAGTGATCAGGCTGAAATAGTGTTTTTGTTGAATGAACAAAATCTTCATGACTGTTTTAACTTGCCTGAAGTGATTCTCATGTTCTCTGAAGTGTCTGATTGACGGAGGTTTTTGTATGATGCTGTTTCACTGTGTGAACGCTGGATCAATGTAAGCCCCCATACAGTAATAAACTCCTGAATCTTCAGGCTGGACTGCACGTATGTTCAGTGTAAAATCAGGTTCAGATCCACTTCCACTGAATCGATCTGAAACTCCAGATTCAAGGTGACTTGCTTTATAGATCAGGAGTTTAGGAGCTCCTCCAGGTTTCTGCAAATACCAGCTCATGTCATCATCAACTCCACTGGTCCCAGTACAGCTGATAGAGACAGAATCTCCTGCTTTAACAAGTAAAGATTCTGGAGACTGAACCTCTTGATGAGACACTGACAGAAAGAGGAAAACAAATAAAAACAGTAAATAAAATTGAAATAATCCATTAAAATGTCATTAAAAGCTTAACATTTCTGCACAAATGAGTATTTAAAAAGATCTTAACAGAAATGATTCTAACCTTGAATAAGCAGAATAAGCAGAAAAGGTGTCTCCAGCATAAGAATAAAAGAAATCATTGTGTGTGTCTGTGTTTGACTGTGTCCATGTCACACACTAATAATCATCAGCAAGGTTTTAAGTGTTCAGTTCATATGCAAAACACTCTGAACTCTAAATTACATTCAGATGCATCTTGGAATTTAGTTTGTAAAAGGTCAAAATCGAAATAATTCATTTGCAACATTTTATTAGTAACTACATTACATTTTTATTATCATTATTATTACTTACATCTGACTGAGCAAAACTAAACTACGATGCAGTGTCAGTGTTGTTGTGAGTGTTTGTGTCCTGTCAGCATGATTTTGTGCAGGAGGTTTTTGTACAGCTGATGATTGGGTTTGTATCACTGTGGTGGACTTTCGGTGGAGGCACTCAAATATAAAATTCTCTTAAAAGTAAACAAATAAATAAATATATTATATTTGTACCTTTAGTGTGTCTGCAGGGATTGAGTTTCAGCTCCAAACATTTATGCTGAACTCATGTGCGAAAGGTTTAAAATAAGCTTTTGCCTGCATGTGAGACTGGTATTCATTGGATTAATACTATTTTTAGGTTTTTAATTATTGTTTAATGAAATGTCAATGTAAAGAAGTCATTTTTCAAGTCATTCCAAAGTCATTTTTGTTATTTGTATAATCAAATGTCTTAGAATAGCAAAACAAGATTTCGTTTCATGGAATTAGAGAGTCACAATAAGGTTCCATTAGTTAATGCATTTACTATAATGAACAAGCAACAAACAATCTATTTATTACAGCGTTTGTTCGTATTTGTTTACATTAATGAAAGTCACGTTTATTTCTTGTTCAGCGTACTCAGAGTATTAACTGATGTTAACAAAAGCGACTTAGGATTTTAATATTGCATTATTAAATATTGCATTGTGATTAATAAAACACAAGTATTTTTTTTTCTTTCCGATTTTAATAAATACATTAACTAACATTAATGGGACCTGCGGAAAAAAAAGATGACTGTTAAAGTTATTTAAAGTTTGGTTTGATTTAGTTAAATACTGCATTTATTAATATACATACTTCACAAATTTAAATCTGATTTCAGGATAAATATACAAATTTCCTGTCAGTGAAATGTGTTTTTACAGGCTGTTGCACTGGAGATGTGCTTGATTAACTGTGAATCTGTGAAAGAGAAGTGAAACACTAAGAATGCCTAAAGGAGCTGTTTTTTTCTTCACAATGAAACTCTCTCTATCTAGCAGAAACTAGTCCCACTGTGGCAGCATGGGCATGAATCTTATTTAACAGTAGGGGGGGACAATAAATAGAAAATTTCCCTTGAGCAATTTTTTTGAAGGGGACACAAATAAAACAGTAAAATTGTAATCATAAAGACATGTCCTCTCAGTTAGAAACTTTGGTTCTATCATTATTATTGCAGCATGGAGACTGTGTCATTATGGTTATTTTCAGTTTTTTCTCAGGTTCAATGAAAGCAGATTTTTCTTCAAATTGTTTATGTTGTGTACGGTCAACAGACTGACTCCTGAAGCAAACAAAATGTAGGAAAAGATGTTTTCTAAACTCACAATAACCAACTTGTTTACATTACACTTGTTAAATCGACAGATCATACTGTAAATTGGTGAGCCTGTGATGTTCATCTGCTGAACAGCCACAACTCTAAAAACATTAAAGAAAATACTCATCCAAATCAAAATTCTGTCATTATCCCTTCACCCCCTTACCTGACACTGTACTGACTGACTCTGCTCTGTCCCTCAATCATTTCTTTGTCCTTTGCCTGTGATTAACATTGTGACATTAGTATTTTCATAAGCACCCATTCTTAAATCCAAATTGCCTTAGTATGTGAACTTTTTGCATGTATGGGCGTTTAAGTGCACTGAAAAATGATCTTATGTCACTTTCCTTTTCTCTGCCATTTTATCTAGTCACTGCAAGGCAAGATCATACACAGTGGTAATTCAAAGTGCTTTACACAAAGTACATAAAACTATCAAAATTAATCACAACAATGAAGACAAGGAATAAAAAAAAGGTTAAAATTGTTGTTTCGAATTCATTGTCATGTACGAACAGAATGGAAATTGATTATACAAAATACAGTGGGGTCGGTTCAGACGTAGTACAGTGCTCCTTTAGCAAGTGCACAGCTAAACAATATGCTAATTATGGTCGTTTATGTTAAGTCAACATTATGCCAACTCTTTACCAATATAACAATGCATGGGAAACGGCTTTGGCATGTTAGCTGCTGTGCACTTTGCAACAAGCTATTGTAAACAAGCTAACGTTAACTAGATAGGTAATATTTCAATCGCTAATATAGCAGACGCATGGAAAATACATCGGTAATCAGCAGTTTGCCACAAATAAACTATGAATGAGTCTTTATAAACAACATTAAAGAGAATCGCTTTATTTAAAGTGAATAAAATACCCTCCCCTTACTGAAGTTCGACATGAATTGTGCTGCAGCCACACACCTGACTAGTGTGTGTGCGCATAGTAGGTGAGATGAACTTGGAAAGCTGGCAGTGGACCAAACCACGGTGAGGAAGGGGAGGGGGAACACAACTGTTTCTAAACACATTTTAAATGCAAAATGCTTTTTTTTCTACTTATACAATCATTTTAGGTATAGATACATATATTCTTCACAATACATAGTGCAATTTTTTGGACAAAAAAAAAATCCTTATTTCCTTTCGTTTTTTTCTTGTGTACTCAATTTTTGAAAACATCAGTGGTACTGACCTAAAATGTCTGAAGTTGAGTGAACAAAAAAACTCTTGGAAATTAGTACTAAAAAATGATACATTATTAGAATAAACAAACATAGTTTCATTAAAAAAATAAATAAAATAAAACAGAGACAAATGTTAACAAAACATTTATTAGATGCAGATTTCTAAACAGGAGGCAAAA
>CAIGQQ010012738.1:549549-581686 GCA_903798035.1 Danio albolineatus
AAAATGAGACTCAGCAGAGTCTGTGTGAATGAGGTGTCTTTAGACCTGTTGATCAGTCTATCATGAGCATTTGATTTCTTATTTGAGAATGCCTTTTGATTTATTATTTGATCGTTTGAGCGTTCCGTTTATCATTTGGGTAGTTGTTTTGAAAGTTAGATCTATTATTTGATCTTTTTAGGCATTTGAATTGTCATTTTAATTTTGTTAAGAAAAAACTTCCATATATATATACATAACAGTTAAATACAAATTAACAGTTGACATGCACTAAGTGTTTCTTTTTGTAGAGCAAACTATGTAAATGTGAGATAAAAATTCACATTAAAAATCTTTCTGGTTCTGTAAACCCTGCAAGAAAAACAAAACAAATGAATAATAATTTCAAATTACATCAGCATTATTGCAGTAGTATTTTGTTGTTGTTGTTGTTAATAATAATGACATTATGTTATTATTGGTGTTACTGTTATTTTTGTTGTCATTGTTAGGGTTAGAAATACTGCAACTTTTATTTTTTCAAGTGAAGAGGTTTGAGATTAACTCAACTTAAAGTAACAAGTTGACAGAAGTTTTTTTGGGTGAACTTGCAAAGTTTTGCTCACAAAACTAATCTTTTTAACTTAATGAAGAAAGTTTTGATTTATGTAAAATGAACGTGTTAAATGTAGTTATACAGACATTTGTACTGATTTTTGCTAAACTAACTTTTTTTTTTTTTTTTTTTAATGACAAGTAATTTCAACTTTTTTCTAGTTGGATTTTTTACAGTGTGGGAAGATGGAGATACACATCCACTCTGACAGACTCAACCATCTCACCCACCAACAAATACACACAATTTCTAAAGAATAATTACCATTTTAAAAAGTATGTTTGGTTTCTTTCTAAGACCTTGATGAATAAATACATTCTTTTGCCGTGTTTATTACTGTATTAACGACCACAAATGCTTAAAGTAAGAATAATAATAGTTTGATTGCAGTTTTGCTTTTGCATTTACCACAAATGTTTACATCTCTCTGCCAATTGCTTTCCAGTGTTAAACAGACAGAAACAGTACAGAAATGTCCATAGGACCTCTGGAAAGAAGGGTTTTAGGTTTTGAATGGATGTGTGTGTATTTTGAGACAAATGTGTGCTTTTGAGCTGTGTTTGGATTTAGTTTTTAAAAATGTAATTTGTAAGTACTATACAATTTTTATACACTCAACACAAAACACTACATCCCCTAATACACCACACAATATCTCTATGACCAAAACATAAATTATCCTGAATCACACATCCAGCAAGTTTATTTAAACCAGTCTATTCACATGACATTTGATTAGAATTAAATATGCACGTGGTTGTATTTTATGAGGAGCTGATCATTTGTGTTAAATTAGCCGTGGTGATCTTTCTGTCATCTTCATCTTAAAATGTATTTTATTGGTGTGTAATCAAGCATAAATCATTATTTAGCCATTCTGTTGTAAAAGAAAATAAATTGTAGTGTGTGTCAAATGATGAACATCTGCAGAAGCTCTAAAAACTCAACCAAGCGTGTTTTTGTCTGGGGCTTTTTCACTGTGTGAACACCCAGTCTGGGTTCTTTGAGTCTCCTGTTTTACTGTGTTCACTTTGACAGTAATAAACTCCGGAATCTTCAGGCTGGACTCCACTGATGGTCAATGTAAAATCTGTGTGGGCGGCATTTTCACTGCCTTTGAATCTAGAAGAAACACCTGAAGCTCTGTCTGATGTGTAATAGATCAGGAGTTTAGATTTTTTTCCAGGAATCTGATGATACCATGACATGCAGTACTGAGAGGTGTTTGGTTTAACACAGTTTAATGCTGGATTATGATTACAGTGAATAGTGACAGTCTGATCAGGCAGTATAGTTTAGTCTTCAGATTGAGTCAGAATCTGCCCTACACAACCTGACAAAAGAGAAGGAAAACACAGAAAATAAATGAAAACTGTGAAGCATGTGATATTTCCTACTTTTGCTCTATGCTAAATTTATATATTTTGCATACAATATGCAACTTGACGGCAGTGAAGATCCTGAATCAAAATAAACATAAGATTAAATGTTGTTAACTTCACATGCTCAGATAATAATCAACACATTTTTTTTATTATTTAATGCACATAAACTGGTTACTGAAGTCTAAATATTTGATTTCTATATACTTACTCCTGGTGCAGACTGAGAGTGTCCAAATAAGGATGGCTATTACAGTCATGTTTGCCTTCTGAAGAAGAGCTGTCAGTCATAAAATCATAAAGTCACAGATCTATAAAGACCTCCAGAGCACTGAAGCATGAGCTCCAATGCAAAGTGTCTTCACAATGTAAATGTTCTTTCTTTTCCATGAAAAAGAAACTACACTGGCAAGAAACACATTTAACTGGTAATTTCAACACGATTAACTAAACCCTGAAACTCCATATAAATGTTATTTATGAATGAACTTTTGTTTTAGGAAATGTATTTACAGTACAGCTGTACATCTAGTATCCCTCACAGCCACATTTACAAATTAATCCAAATTAAAGATTAAATACCCCAGTAACCCTTTACAACAAGGTTGTATTAGTTGATGTTATTTAATGTACTAACTAATATGAACAAACAATGAACAATACACTTATTACAATATTTATTCATATTTTTAATGTTAGTCAATCATATATTGCTACTCTCTTGTTAACTCATGGTGCATGTCAATGAGCCCAATTGTGGATTATAATAATGCATTAGTAAATTTTGAACAATAATTAATAAAAGGTTTATATGTATTGCTCAGGCGCCACGGTGGCGCGTGAGTAGCACGTTCGCCTCACAGCAAGAAGGTGGTTCGCTGGTTCGATCCCCGGTTGGGGCAGGTCCCGGTTGGGCCAGTTGGCATTTCTGTGTGGAGTTTGCATGTTCTCTCCGTGGTTGCGTGGGTTTCCTCCGGGTGCTCCGGTTTCCCCCACAGTCCAAAGACATGCGGTACAGGTGAATTGGGTAAGCTAAATTGTCCATAGTGTATGTGTGTGAATGAGAATGTATGAATGTGTTTCCCAGAGATGGGTTGTGGCTGGAAGGGCATCCGCTGCGTAAAACGAATGCTGGATAAGTTGGTGGTTGATTCCGCTGTGGCGACCCCGGATTAATAAAGGGACTAAGCCGAAAAGAAAATGAATGTATTGCTCATACTTAGTTCATGTTATTCAATACATTTCAATTAAATCTAGCATTAACTAATAAACACTTACTGTAAAGTATGACCATAACCCATATTTTCTGAATAAAAGATTAGCTTACTAAAGAGCTCTCTAGGTTTTTCCATAAATGTATGTAAAAGAATGACATTCATGAGGGTCTGTATCTCTTGAGGGTCTCGGGTTTATGGATATGATTCTTGATTTTGGGTTTGAGAGACTCTAAGTTCAGTTGACAGATGATAGAAATGTTTTAAAAGGATTAGAGTCCTGGATCTGACACAACTTCAAGTAGCGTTTCCGGAGTTTCAAATTTTGGTATCTATACTGGTCTAGTGGATTTTATTTTTTTATTATTATTATTATTTTTTTTTTTGCAATAATATAAGGTGGCTTCATTTAATAATTAATTTAATTGAATTTATTTTATTATTATTATTAAAGTTTTATGAAATTCTTATAAAGCTAAATTAATTAGCATATGAAAGCTATATGAAATTAATAAAGGAATGTATGATCTGAACATTTTTAAATCAGGCAAATATGCCATATAGGCGCGATAAAAGCGGATGACATCTGTAATTGCAGATTTCTGCCATCAGATGGCGCTAGATTTCACCAAAATAAACATCACAAACTTACTCCATCTCTGGTACTTGGTTCTGTATTCTCTGTGCAACGTGGCAGGCTGAAATATCTATTATTTTCAAGGCTCGTTGGTCTAGGGGTATGATTCTCGCTTAGGGTGCGAGAGGTCCCGGGTTCAAATCCCGGACGAGCCCTATTTTACTCTTTCACTTGAATGGCATTGGCAGATTTTAATTTATACACTACAGCAGAAGTCAGTACTGGGACGCATAGAACTAAAGGATGAAAACAAGTAGGCTGTCTGTAAGAAACTATTGCTGTAAAATAATTAGTTAACAATAATTACATGTAGGCCTATATTAAAAAGTATTTATTATATTCTTAAGAAGTTTCAAATTAATATTTTGTAATGCAAACGTTAGCCTATTTCTTTTTATGTGTAGGCTAAATATTCTGGCAAATTGTGGTATTGTAAAAAGTAAGTACTAAAATGATTGAAAACTATCAAGATGTGAACATGTTCTTAGAGATTACTTTTATTAATTAGACACTCAACTTATTTATTTATTTATTTATTGATTAAATTTTGTTGTTGTTTTTTATTTTGTTAAAAACTATATTTCTGTTGCTACAGTAACAAAGGAATGTAAATCTGACAAGAAAAGCAGTATAATAATATAGTATTAAATAAAATATTGTAAAAAATAAACAAATACATTTAATAAAAGCAGTCTAAAATGCAAAATACAATTTTAAGCAATAATAATTTCATGGAGCAAGATATAAATGTGCCTATAAGTTATTGATTGCCATATTTAGTATTTTTATTAATAAGAATTTTCCTAATATAGTACCAAGGACTAAATATCAAAATTAAATTGAATTCTGCAGCTTTATAAATTTAGATTTATTTGTTTAAATATTTATTTTTCAGTCATAAAGTGGCAAGTAGGCTGTTGTAGGCGTCAGTTTTAGTGCAGGAGGTTTTTGTACAGCTGATGATTGGGTTTGTATCACTGTGGTGGACTTTCGGAGGAGGCACTCGACTCTCAGTTGGAAGTAAGTAAATCTCTTTCTGTTTTTTTTTATATAAAAAAATTATATTGATTAAATATTGTTGTGGTTTTTATTTTATTTTGTTAAAAGCTATACGAAAAGTATTCATAGCACTTGTTTCACATTTTTTACAGCCTTAATCCAAAATGGATTAAAATTATTTATTTCCTCAAAATTCTACAAAAAAAATTCTAATAAAAAAGCTGAAAAATCGCTTGTACATAAGTATTCACAGTCTTTCCCGTGAAGCTCTAAATTGAGTTCAGGTACATTCTGTTTCCACTTATCATTCTTGAGATGTCTCAGCAACTTAATTGGAGTTCACCTGTGGTAAAATCAGTTGATTGGACATGATTTGAAAAGGCATAAGGTGCGTCCCAAATCGCATACTTATGTACTATTCTATGCCATTTTGTAGTATAAATAGTGTAAGTAGTGCGTTCACACTGAAAACTCTAAAAATAACAAGTGCACTTTAATTACCCGGATGATGCACTCATTTAGCCGGTAAAATGATGTGTGTTATTATGGACATTTCACGCACTCAACAGCAGCTGCTTTACGTATGTAGTGGAAAGGGCGGAGCTATCGGTCGCATATATTGGATAACTTTATTTATGTTAGATTGTGAAAGCACAATTCCCCTACAAGAGTGATTATAGCGCCTCCCGATGGTGAACGTGGTTATACTCATGGCAGGTATTATTTGGTACTTTGGTCATTTATTTCACTAATTTGGCAACTGTCAAACGTCATCAGGGAGACGATTTGAACTTCCGCTTAGTAAAAAAGACATTAGTGCTCCATTTGGGACAACACTACATATATATACTATACTGTTGAGTGTGTAAGTGCATAGTGTATAGTATGCCATTTGGGACGCAGCTATACACCTGTCTATATAAGGTCCCAGGGTTGACAGCGCATGTCAAAGCACAAACTACAATGGCCAGGAAGTGCAAAACAACATTACAAAGTGTGAAACACTTTTACGAAGCTCGAGACAAATTTACATTTTGGAAAACATTTTTACCTATCATAAGACACAATTACATAGGAAAAACGATTTTACCATGGACGAAACAAGTTTACGTTTTAGAAAACACATTAACAAGATGGAAAACACTTTTACCAGTCCCGAAACAAATTTTACAATGACAGATTCCTTAGGGAAAGGGAATGTACCAAACACCGGAAGTGACGAAATCCTGCTTCAGAGTGCTCTTGACCTCAGACTCATTAACTAACATTACCTACAGTATATGTCTTATGTAAAGTCTTACTAAAATCCTAAATCTTGTGTGTAAAAAAAAGTTAATGTCTCTATGAATATGAAGTCTTTTACTCACCTCTAGAAATCTATTTTTACAAATAACAATACAAACAATAATAAGATTATACGTACAATACCTTATTATCTCAACAAAAATACAAAGGAATTATAGGAAGGGCAAGTTATCTTATTCTTTTTCACAATTTTTACCGACTATTACTTTTTAAAATATTTATTGACGAACAATATGATTGCTTCATTTCTTCTTAATTGCATGTAACTTTTGATAACGTAAAAGTGTCTTCTAAATGATGAAATGTTAAATTAAATGTTGAATGAAAATATTTTTTAAATAAAAGGTTTTAATACATATTGTCACATGAGGCAGAAATGTCTGAAACAAACAATCTAAAAGTTCACCTAATATTGTAAATGTTAATAATTTAAACAAATGAAAGACAGAGCATAAGTTATAAAAAGTATAAAACATTAAGAATAATGAAACTTCTGTAAAACTAAGTTTTATCATGTGATTTCTGGTAAAATGTGTTTTTACGGGCTGTTGCACTGGAGATGTGCTTAATTAACTGTGAACTGTGAATCTGTTAAAGGGAAGTGAAAGACTTTCAGAATGACTGAAGGAGCTGTTTTTGTCTTTCTCTCTCTTTCTCTCTCTCTCTAGCTGCAGCTCGTCCCACTGTGGCAGTCCTTTGGCCCTCCAGAGATGAGCTGCAGAAGGGTCCGGCTAAAGTGCTGTGTGTGGCCAGTAAGGGATTCCCCTGACTGGACGCTGAGCTGGAAGGTGGGTGACAGCAGCAGGAGCTCTGGTGTGAATGTGAGTCCCAGTGAGCTGCAGGAGGATGGACTGTACAGCTGGAGCAGCAGCCTGAGTCTCACTGAGAGTGAGTGGAGCAGAGCCACAAGCATGAGCTGTGATGCCACGCACACGTACCAGCACACAGTGAGCCACAGGATCCGCACACAACAGTGCAATGATTAGCAGCATGGAACTGTAAGGTCCAGCCAATTTGTGAGGTGGTTTGGAAGATTAATATGTTTATCCTGTTTTATCTGACTCCAATTTTATAGTTTATATTACTTTATTAACTTAGCAGTTTATGAGATGTTTTGGTATATATTTGAATAATCTTATAACTCCTACCGATTTTTCCTATGTAGCAACTTAATTAGATTCCAAACGATAATCAGAGGTTAACCACCAGAAACTTATAGCTCTAGCCCCCCATGATTGAAATAACCATGTAACAACTTAATTATGATTGAAATATTTAACCAGAGGTTACCCGTCAGTACCATATAAGACATTTGCCTTTTCAGCTTCACTTTCATCCTAATGCATTAACCCTAGCCCATAGTTAAACATAGTTAAACAGTTAAAGTCCAACAACAAGTTGGAATTTCTAGGATTTTCATCTATGTGTTATGTTTCGTCTATCATGAAATCTAGTACATTCTTAACTTATCAGAGCAAATAATTTCAGAGTAAACAAGAATAAATTCAAATATAACAATTTATTAGTCAGGTAAATGTATATTATGCCAATTCATTCAGACAATCCATAAACGATCATTACAAAACATCAAATTCTCAAAGATAAATCCATAATCAAAAGATGCATACCTGACTTCAAAACATACATAGTATGGGGCATAAGAGCTCCACACTACGGGCTACTCTGGTTACAGAAGTCGCCCCGTACAGTTTTAACTCTCCTATAAGTAGTCAAACCGAGAGGCAGGAGGTAGAAGGGGTGTGTGTTGTTACCATTTGTTTTCAACCGGGGTTTTGTGCTTCTTTCTGTGATGGTATGTGAATAGCTTGGTGTCGGCGGAAAGGTTGTTTGCATTCAAGAGATACCAGGTATTGCACCGCAAAAGATCCCTCCGTCAAGCTCCTGAAGTTTGCGGAGGACACTACTGTTATCGGCCTCATCCGGAACGGTGACGAGTCTGCATACAGACAGGAGGTGGAGCGGCTGGCTTTATGGTGCAGATACAACAACCTGGAGCTGAACACGCTCAAAACGGTGGAGATGATAGTGGATTTTAGGAGAAACCCCCCTGCACTCCCCCCACTCACCATCATGGACAGCACTGTGGCTGCAGTGGAGTCATTCAGGTTCCTGGGCACCACCATCTCTCAGGATCTGAAGTGGGACACTCACATAGACTCTATTGTGAAGAAAGCCCAGCAGAGACTGTACTTGGTCAGCTGAGGAAGTTCAACCTGCCACAGGAGCTGCTCGTGCAGTTCTACCCAGCTGTCATCCAATCCATCTTCTGCACTTCAATCACTGTCTGGTTCGGCTCAGCAGCCAAATCTGACCTCCGTAGACTACAGCGTATAGTCCGAACTGCTGAACGAATAACTGGCACTACCCTTCCTACACTTCTAGAACTGCACTCTTCCAGAGTGAGTAAAAGTGCTTGCAAAATCACCCTGGACACCTCGCACCCAACACACTTCCTGTTTGAACTGTTACTGTCTGGCCGGCGCTACAGAGCACCGAGCACGAAAACAGCCAGTCACAGGAAAAGTTTCTTTCCTCAGGCCATCTACCTCATGAACAGTTAATATTTTTCCTATTGTGAAATAAACATGCAATACTTTCTCATACGCACTTGTACACAGCACCTTATAATAATATACATTGCAATACTTCTTACGCTTCTGTACACAGCACCTTATAACAATATACAATGCAATACTTCTCCTTACGCATTTGTACACAGCACCTTATAACCTGTATATTTATAACAAATCTGTTCATACATTTCAACATCCAGATCGCTGGACTGACTGCATCTCTGTTTAATGTCTATCGTCTTCTTTTTTTATATTTATTCTGTGTTGTCACGTCACTTTATGTACACTGGAAGCTTCTGTAGCCAAAGCAAATTCCTTGTGTGTGTGAAGCACACTTGGCAATAAAACTGATTCTGATTCTCATTCTGACTTTGTCAGAGCTTGACAGAAACTTTATCAGTACATGGATCAGTGGATCATGAATCAGTTTCTTCCTCCTTTTCATAAATGTAAGTGTAACTCTCTTCACAACAACCCAGACACAGGTTGTTTTTTCGGAACCGGCTTTTATTTTAAGGTCGTCCTCTTAATGTCCTTTGCTCCTTTGACGCAGTGAGACCTGTATTAGTAAATGAACACAGTACAAACGTATAAGAAATTACACAAACACGATTATCCAATACATCAAACAAGCAAAACAAATACCTCGTTGGTCGCTTGTTATGAAAAGAGGGTCCTTGGATTAATAAAGTCTTCTTACAGTCCCTTTGATTTATGACAGCAGAACCTTGTATCTTTTTAAACACATGTAATATTCCACAGCATTGACATGCGTCTGTTTATTGTCAGTCTATCCGGCGACTCATAAACACATCACTCACATTACACGTTATATCTTTAAAGTGACACTCTCCCATATTAAATGTCTTACAACATATGAAATTATTCATTCATTCATTTTCTTGTCGGCTTAGTCCCTTTATTAATCCGGGGTCGCCACAGCGGAATCAAACACCAACTTATCCAGCATATTTTTTACACAGCGGATGCCCTTCCAGCTGCAACCCATCTCTGGGAAACATCCAAACACACACATTCACACTCATACACTATGGACAATTTAGCCTATCCAATTCACCTGTACCACATGTCTTTGGACTTGTGGGGGAAACCGGAGCAGCCGGGGCTCGAACCAGCGACCTTCTTGCTGTGAGGCGAACGTGCTACTCACTACGCCACCGTGGCGCCTACATATGAAATTATAACACATTTAAACATTTTAACACATTTACATTTAGAAATAAACTTCTGCTGAATTAATACAAAATATTGACTTTAAATCACAAAAGACTGAAATATGAAACAAATATGTAAAATAAAAGTGCAATTATACAAATCGCTTGATAACAGCACTTACAGTAAGTGCGATTAAAATAGTGGCCTCTTTGTTTTCTCTAGCTTGTTGAACTTACGGGAGTTTTCCAGGATAAATAACAAAATGCGTGGCGCTGGAGATGGGTCTGAAATACGGGAGACTCCCGGGAAAACATACACTCTGCACTCTGACTACTTCAATAATGTTGACATGCCGTGCTGGGCATTTCACTCTGTCTTGCACTGAACGCAGTCGACCAATCAAAACAGGCTCTCATTGGTCCAATCAGCGCAGACTAGCTTTGCACTAAGGGAGGGTTTGGGAACAAATGAATCGCTGAACGAATCATTGGGGTCTATGTGTATCTGTGTGATTGTGTATAAAGTCAGTGAGGTGAATACTGATCTCCATCATCAACATATGCAGAAGCTCAAAACTGCAGAGCTGAAATCTCAACCAAGGAAGTTTTTGTATGGGGCTTTTTCACTGTGTGAACACTAAGTATGTTGTCCCAGCTGAGACCCCTTTGTTATATTCACTCTGACAGTAATAAACTCCTGAATCTTCAGGCTGGACTCCACTGATGGATAGGGTAAAATCAAGTCTAAGTCTAATGTATACCTTTTTTATAAAAGTGTTCTTGTAAAAAGTTAAATGCAGGTAAATTTATTCATTTATTTACTTTAGTTATTTATTTATATGTATTGTGTAAACTTCTTATTATTGTTGTTGTTAGTATTATTCTGTCTTTTTGTTTTTGGCTCTGATTTGTTTCCTTTTTTGTTTAATTACTTATTATTTTCACCAGGGGTGGGTGGGGTAGCGTATTAATAGAAAATGCAGTAGCTGTAAATACCCTGCTACTTGTGAATGAAGATGAAATAATAAGGCTCAATTGCTTTATTAATCATTAAAAACTTGTTAACAGCTTTACTTTTATTGTATGTGGCCCAGTAAGATGGAGACCAGAGCTGTCAGTATAAAGACAGTTTATTAAAATGTTCCTGGAGGTCATACAGATGTATGGTATGTCCAACAAGAGTCTATTGCAGCAGAGATGTAGACCAGATGATGCGGATGGACCAGAGAATGAGATAGAGCCAGGTACACGAAGGGATCGGGACATAGACAACCAGACAAAACCAGCAGGTAATCACACTAGGAAGGAGAAACGAGGAATACTGGCAATAACAGGGAAATGAGACAGGTAAGTTTACTTTTAGAAATGGCTAGATAACACTGACTGTAGGAGAGTTAGTCCTCTGTCTATTGACGAGGCCAGACCCCAAATTAGGTGAGGTGCAGGTATTTATGGGGCTGGAGTGATGGCTGGGGATGACGTGCAAACGCTGGTGATGGTGATTAAAGTGAATGGGGTGATTTTGAGTGGGGAGAACCTGGTCTGGCTGTTACAATATGTTTTCATTATACAGTATCAGCTTTGATCGCTGTGTGATTTCTTTCATTATGAAGTTTGATGTTATTTTATTTAACTGCAATCTATACAGAGATTTGATTTAGACTTTCTGATTATGATTATTAAGCAAATTGGTTGGAGTGTGTTAATAATGAACATAATCAGTTTAGCTGTCTGAAGAGTCTCCTTGTATCTGTGTGATTGTGTATAAAGTCAATGAGGTGAATAATGATCTTCAACATAAACATCTGCAGAAGCTCAAAACTACAGAGCTAAAATCTCAACCAAGGGGGTTTTTGTATTAAGCTTTTTCACTGTGTTAACACAAAGACATAGGCCCCAGAGACTCGTTTGTGATGTTTACTCTGACAGTAATAAACTCCTGAATCTTCAGGCTGGACTCCGCTGATGGTCAGAGTAAAATCTGTGTGATCTGCATTTCCACTGCCACTGAATCTAGAAGAAACACCTGCAGCTCTTTCGGTTACTAAATAGATTAGGAGATTAGGAGTTTCTCCAGGAATCTGATGGTACCAGGACAGGCAACGCTGAGACTCACTAATATAACAATCCACTGCTGGTTTATGATTACAATGAATAGTGACAGTCTGATCAGGCAACACAGTTTGATCTTCAGATTGAGTCAGAATCTGCCCTACACAACCTGAAGAAAGAGACAGAAAACACTGAAAAATAAAATGAAATACTGTATAGAATGAGCACACTTTTTCAGATTTTTGCCCAGCAAGTATGTTTATATGTTGCACATCACATGGAACTTCATTGATTACAATGAAGATTTCAAATACATAAGGTGAAATATAATAATAATAATAATAATAATAATAATAATAATAATTTGTTGACTTCAAGTGCTCAGATCATAAAAACAATACATGAAACAACTTTAAAAATATATGAATGCATGTAAACGGCAGACTAAAACTAAGTCTAAATTATTTCAGCTTTTGTGGATTGCATTCGTTTTAGCTTTCTGTAAATCCGCTGATTATATTAATCATTATGAATTTTCTATTTTATAGTACTTACTCGAGGTGAAGACTGAGAGTGTCCAAATAATGACAGCTATTACAGTCATGTTTGCCTTTTGAATTCCAGTTCAACATATGTGAAGTCTCAGTGAAGTCTCAGATCTATAAAGACCTCCAGAGCACTGAAGCATGAAGACACCAATGCAAAGTGTCTTCAATGTAAATGTTGTTTCTTAGAACAAACAACTGTCACACTGCCAAGAAACACGTTTTAACTGGTAATTTCAACCTGATCAACTTTTTTATATTCTGGGCAGCTTCAGAGCTGTATAATAATAATTTCAGATCAATAAAATTAAACAACGAGGGCTTTATGAGTTATTGGTGTACATTTAAAAAAAAAAAAAAAAAAAAACTTTAACAAAAATTTACATATTGCTTATATGCTGTATATATAAAAAAAGAAGAAAAAAAGAAGTTTGGTAAGGGTCCAATAAATGCTGGTCAAAAAAAAAAGGTATGATAACTACTAACATACAGAAAGAGAGCACATATTATAAAATGGTATCTCTCTCTCTCTCTCTCTCTTTAATTCACTTTTACTTTATTGGGAATTTTCACACCAAGGTTTATTTTTATTTTTATTTTTTTATCTGTGACAGTATTTAATTGTGATCATGGCAAGTGCTTATATAAATAACACTTTGGCATAATAATATTTTTTTTTTGGTACTGTAAATCAAGGAGACTTGTTTTTTGAGCTCATAACTTGATGTGATGATGTTTTGTGTGTTTCTTGATATTAATATTTATTTGTTGATATTGTGCTTGAAAAATAATTTTAACTGTCTATTAATTAGTTTTAAAAATCTGTAGCAGGGATATAATATAGGGCAGGGATCACCAATCTTGGTCCTGGAGGTCCGGTGTCCCTGCAGGGTTTAGCTCCAACTTGTGTCAAAACACCTGCCTGAATGTTTCAAGTATGTGAGAGCTTGATTAGCTTGTTCAGGTGTGTTTGATTAGGGTTGGAGCTAAAATCTGCAGGACACTGGACCTCCAGGAACAAGTTTGGTGATCCCCGGTATACGGACACATCTAGATCAAGGAGTTATACTGTATGGCTTCAACCAGAACAATATAGTGACTTGTACTGTCCATAAACAGGGTTTTCACCTCTAAACAGAAGTTTGGATGCCTATTGAGAGATTTTCACAACAATACACCAAGCACAATTAAAATAGGCCTGTATCACTTTGGAATTTACAGTGCAGAATGTCTCATGTCCATACTGTACAAAGAGGACTTTTTGAACAAAGTCCTGTTCAATATTCATTTTCTTTTCGGCTTAGTCCCTTTATTAATCAGAGGTCCACCAACTTATGCAACATATGTTTTATGCAGCGGATGCCCTTCCAGCTGCAACCCATCTCTGGGAAACACCTATACACACTCATCCACACTCATGCGCTACAAACAATTTTATTCACCAAAATCACCTATATCACATGTTTTTGTCTGAAGGGGAAGCCGGAGTGCCAAGGGAGCATCAAGGAAATGACACAGTACTTGAAAATAAATAAAATGTAAACTTTTTAAATGCTTCATTTGCAGAGACAAGGCTATGTAACTTACTGCACGTCTGTATTGTTTATTTTACTCTGTAATACTACAGTTTAATCTGTAATACTTCTAGATTGCAACATTAAAATAAAATATATTTTCTAATAGCCTATGCAATACATTGTTTACAGTTTCAGATAAAACACAATGTGAAATCAAAAATGCTTTTAGTTAGTACTATGGTAATTATTCTTGTTAAAATAAGTTATTATGATACAACAGCATCTATTTTTAACCACTAGTTTAAATGTTCAGGAAATGTCCTACCTTACCACCACCACTGATGTTTGTGGTTAGCTGTAGGCCAGGGATCACCAATCTCAGTCCTGGAGGTCCGGTGTCCCTGCAGGGTTTAGCTTCAACTTGTCTCAAAACACCTGCTTGGATGTTTCAAGTATACCTAGTGAGAGCTTGATTAGCTTGTTCAGGTGTGTTTGATTAGGGTTGGAGGTCAAATCTGCAGGACACTGGACCTCCAAGAATAAATTTGGTGATCCCTGGTGTAGGCTATGGTTTAATTATTTTCACACATTCTAGTATACCAAACTTGACAATATTTTGTAGTTGCCATATCAGCACAATATAGAGATTAAATTGTGCCAAATTTAAAAAACTCAACAAAAGCGAATAGTATCGGTAATGCAGGTCTGTGCCACCAGATGACGCCAGATTCCAGCAAAATAGACATCACAAACTTACTCCATCTCTAGTGCTTGGTTCTGTATTCCCTGTGCAACGTGGCAGAGTATAATACCAACAATTTTTAAGGCTCGTTGCTCTAGGGGTATGATTCTCGCTTAGGGTGCGAGAGGTCCTGGGTTCAAATCCCGGACGAGCCCAATTTTACTCATTAACTTGTGTGGAATTGGCAGATTTTAGTTTATACTACAAACTACAGCAGAAGTCAGTACTGAAACGCATAAAACTAAAGTATGAAAACACTAGGGTTGTCTTTAAATAACTAGTGCTGTTAAATAATATATATTTAATACAATTTATTTATTACATTCTTTTACACATCAAAGTTTCATCTTAATATTTTAGTAATGGCAAATGTTAGCCTGTTTATTTTAATGTGTAGTTTAAATGATCTGGAGAACCATCTCCATAATCTAAAAACAGTTCTTGATATCATATCAATAGTGAAAACAGAACAATACAGTGAATTGTACTGTCCATTTACCGGGTTTTCCCAAAAAGAAGTTTGGACGGCTATAGAGATTTTCACAGAAATAAACCAAACTCAATTAATAGGTCTATTTCACTTTGAAATTTACAGAGTAGAATGGCTCAATGCTTTATTTGCAAACACTAGGCTATAGCCTACTGCACGTCCGTAATGTATATTTTACTAAATTCAAATATAGATATAAACACTGAATAGTGGATCTGTAATACTACTAGATTGTGATATTAAAATAATTTTTTTAATACTATTAGATTGCGATAATAAAACTAAATATATTTTCTTGTAGCCTATGCAATACATTTTTACATATTCAGATAAAACACAATATGTGATGGAATATGCTATGAAAATCATATTTCTATTCAACAATACGGTTTAGTCAGTCTGACTCTTAACTAGCAATTAGCCTATAGTTTTTAAACCAAAACAGGGCACTGCAACCTACACTGATGACTTGGTAGCACCTGGACAAGAATATTTAAAGATATCTTTATTAGTTTTAAAAGTCTATAACGTTTAATTACTCACTCTTAAGTTTCCTGGTTTCCTTGTTAAAATAAGGAAATATGACACAACAGCGTCTGTTTTTAAATACTAACGTCCATGTTTAAACGTCCAAGAAATGTCCTTCATTAACTCCGGTACACTAAGGTTCAGGGCTAGTTGTATAAATTATTTAAATATTTTCACACATTCACGCATATCAAACCTGACATTATTTTCCATTTATTATTCCAAAAATCATAAACTCAACAAAAGCGGATGATCTCTGTAATTGCAGCCTTTTGCCACCAAATGGCACCAGATTCCACCCAAAATAAACACCACAAACCTACTCCATCGCTAGTTCATGGTTCTGTACTCCCTGTGCAATGTGGCAGACTATAATACCTACAATTTTCAATGCTCGTTGGTGTAGGGGTATGATTCTTGCTCAGGGTGTGAGAGGTCCTGGGTTCAAATTCTGGATGAGCCCAATTTTAGTCTTTAACTTGGATGGCATTGGCAGATTTTAGTTTATACTATAAACTACAGCAGAAGTCAGTACTGAAACACACAAAACTAAAGTATGAAAACACTAGGGTTGTCTTTAAATAACTAGTGCTGTTGAATAATATACATTTATTAAAATGTATGTGGCCGGTTAATTCCGCTGTGGTGACCCCAGATTAATAAAGGGACTAAACTGAAAAGAAAATGAAAATGAATGAATGAATGAACGAATGAATAAAATGTATGTATTACATTCTTATACATAAGCAAAGTTTCGAATTAGTATTTTTGTAATGCCAATGTTAGCCTGTTTAATCTAACCACCATTCTTGACATCATATCAACAGTGAGAAAAGACAACAGTAGACATCTTTAATTTAATACTGTAATATATACTCTTTATAAAAAGACATTTGTGACATAAAAATGAAAACACGATATAAGCTAAAAATATTTCACACTGGTACATGTTGAGAGGGAATATGCATAATATGCACTTTATGCACAACATCTTCATTCTGTTTTGGAGCGCACCACATTTCTATAGTAATAGATGGTGTTTACAGTTTTTCTCCATTGGTTTGGCTCATTTCTTCAAACAGAAATTACATTCTCAAAATTCTAAGATCATTTGGCAAAACAGTGTTACAGTTTAGCACAACACTATAGCTCACTTGCAAAATCTCGCATCTCTCCAAAAACAGTTCGCTCATGCATCAACACTTAATTCCTTTCCCATATAAAAAGTCAGGGCCACAACAATGGCAAATATCCTTCTCAATTGCTTTGGCTCATTTCTGAAACAAAGCGGACATTCTCAACACGTATGGTGTTTTTGCCAGAATAATGTGGATGGTTCAGCACAACACCATGGTTCACCTGCAACAGCTCATACCTTTCCCAAAACAGTTCACTCACGTGTCAAAACTAAATTTCCTTCTCATTTAAACAGTCAATGCCCCCAAAATGCTTTTTCCCTTTGGCATTGTGCAAGCACTGCAAGTCAAAATGTTTAAATGCTTTGTCACTATGGCAAAGGACCACTAAAATATCCGTCATGTCCACCTACAGTCTTAGCCCAGTCATGCAGTGACAATGGTTACTGTACTGTTTTTGTCAAGCTAACAGAATACAATTGTGTATAAAACTGAAAAAAAAAAAAAAAAAAAAAAAAAAAGATTTTAGGGTAAGGGTAGCCTCCAAGGTTTGACGTCACACATTGCACTCATACTGCCAAGGAAATGGTAACTCCTTTTTTTATTGTAATGATCAACCACACACAAAGTAACTTCCAAATATCAGAGCAAAAAGAAACAGTTTACAGCATAATGAACCATAATATAAACAAACAAACAAAAAACTAGAGTGCTATAAATAAAGTTGGAGTTTGATAACAGTTCTTCACATATTGTGGTAGGTGAGGCGCCACGAGACTGATCTCATTTTCAGGGATCAAATCAAAATGAAGGCGGTCCACAAAGATGAGGAGCTTCTGTGTATTGTATAGGCCAGGACTGGGGATGTGAGTGTCCACACCATTCTCAGATATGGCAGCACACATAGTTATATTGCACCATAGTTATATTACGCCATCTTTGGCCTGAGACATTCACTGTGGCCCGGTGGCCAATAATATTACGGCCACATCTTCATCCCTTCGCTGTCGATTGCTGTAATAAATTGTAATCAAATGTTCCAAGGATTCACCTACTGTATGGTATTCATGGTATCATGGTCTTGACTAATTTTGACAATTGGACAGACTATTGTGCATGTAATGACAGATACAATGAAATGACGCTGACACATTTTGGAGAGAACAACCATTAGACTGAGAATCAACAATCAGTTTAGATCAACAAGATCTATTCACTTGGAAATTGTGCTAAATGTCGGCTGTCTGTACTTAATCATTTGCTAAGATGTACTTAGACATTGGCAATTTGATGAAATGAATGAGAAATGCTATACTGTTGTGAACAATTGCCAAGTGGTTTGGAGGTTTGTCCATGTTGTTTTGAGAATGTAATTTCTATTTCAAGAAATGAGCCAAACCAATGGAGAAAAACTGTAATACAGTGTTAGATCTAGCTCTCTTTAGGCTTCACTTACTTAAAAGAGCGTGACTGTTTGCATGTTCCTAATAGACAAAGCTGCATATGAGCCAAACATACAGATGAAATCATCTCTACACAGTCACCAATTTCACAAAACGGTACAATGCATGGAAGGGAAGGTACTAGTTCACATGCATGTTTGGTGTTTCATAACTGTGAGCCACACAACAGCACAAGTCTGACGAAAATAAGCATCATCCAAACCCTTTGACTGAGCTCGATTTGGACGGAGCCAATCCGCTTTCACACTTGCGTATTCCAGTTAGAACATACTTCGTAATCAGGCGTCCTTGTCTAACTTGCAGACTGGAAATTGTGATTTAGAGGAACACTCAGCTTTTTTGGAAATAGGCCGTTAGAGTTAGACAGTTGAGTATAACCATTTCTCAATCTATCCATCTGATGTCTTGGTACCAGGAGCACTTTTAGCTTAGTTTAGCATAAATCATTGATTTGGATTAGATCTTAGCATCTCAGAATTTGATAAAGTTTTTGTTTAAACCTTGACTCTACACCATATACAAAGTCCAAGAGCAATTACAGTTTTTAACCCAAAAGAGGGCGCTGCGACCTACACTGATGACTTGGTAGCACCTGGACAAGAGCATATCTTTATTGGTTTTAAAATAACCCCCCAAAACAAGTAAAATTATTTACCCTTATGTTCACTGAAACATTGTTTGTCTTCAAAACACAGATTAAGTTAGTAATTTCATCTCAAGTTTCTTTATTTCTGTTCCAAAGATTAATGAAGGTCCTAGGGGTGACATAGGGGTGATTAATACACTAACAGAATTTTCATTTTTGGGGTGAACTAACCCTTTAAGGTATAACCCCGAAGTAATTCGTCATGTTAATTCTTAATTCTTCTTTTTGCGTCTTATTTTAACCACTAGTTTAAACAAACAAGACATTTCCTTACCACTACCACTAATGTTTAAGGTTAGCTGTAGGCTAGGGTTTAGTTATTTTCACACATTCTAGCATATGAAACCTGACAATATTTTGTAGTTGTCATTTCAGCACAATATAGGGATCAAATAGTGTCAAATTTCAAAAACTCAACAAAAGCGGATCATAACTAATGCACGTCTCTGCCAATAGATGACGCCAGATTCCACCAAAATATACACCACAAACTTTTTACATCTTTGGTACTTGGTCCACTGGTCCCTGTGCAACGTGGCAGACTGTGATACCTGCAATTTACATGGCTCGTTGGTCTAGGGGTATGATTCTCGCTTAGGGTGCGAGAGGTCCCGGGTTCAAATCCCGGACGAGCCCAATTTTAGTCTTTAACTTGTATCTCATTGGCAGATTTCGTTTTAGACTACACACCTCAGCAGAAGTCAGAACCACAATGAATTAAAGTATGAAAAGAAGAGGGTTGTCTTTAAATAACTAGTGCTTTAAAATAGCTAACAAAAATAACATATACGACAAACACATTCACTACATTATTATACATAAGCTATGTTTCAACTTAATATTTTGTAATGCAAACGTTAGTCTAATTCTTTTAATATGTAGCTTCAATAATCTGAAGAATTATCTCTATAATCTAACCACCATTCTTGACATCATATCAACAGTGAGAAAAGACAACAGTAGACATCCTTAATTTAATACTGTAATATATACTCTTTATAAAAAGACATTTGTGACATAAAAATGAAAACACGATATAAGCTAAAAATATTTCACACTGGTACATGTTGAGAGGGAATATGCATAATATGCACTTTATGCACAACATCTTCATTCTGTTTTGGAGCGCACCACATTTCTATAGTAATAGATGGTGTTTAATACAGTGTTAGATCTACTACCTCTCTTTAGGCTTCACATACTTAAAAGAGCGTGACTGTTTGCATGTTCCTAATAGACAAAGCTGCATATGAGCCAAACATACAGATGAAATCATCTCTACACAGTCACCAATTTCACAAAACGGTACAATGCATGGAAGGGAAGGTACTAGTTCACATGCACGTTTGGCGTTTCATAACTGTGAGCCACACAACAGCACAAGTCTGACGAAAATAAGCATCATCCAAACCCTTTGACTGAGCTCGATTTGGACGGAGCCAATCCGCTTTCACACTTGCGTATTCCAGTTAGAACATACTTCGTAATCAGGCGTCCTTGTCTAACTTGCAGACTGGAAATTGTGATTTAGAGGAACACTCGGCTTTTTTTGGAAATAGGCTGTTCAAGTTTTACCATTTCTCAATCCATCTGACGTCTTGGTACCAAGAGCACTTTTAGCTTAGCTTAGCATAAATCATTGATTTGGATTAGACCATTAGCATCTCAGAATTTGATAACGTTCTTGTTTAAACCTTGACTCTACACCATGTACAAAGTCCAACAGAAAAGGAAAACTTGCTATTTTCTACGCTGATATGGCTATGGTATGGCAACAAAGTCCCTTGATTATTACACTGGAATGAGAGTATAGCTCATATCAACCTATTCCATTTATTTTACATCTTAGTACACTGTGCAACTGCAGAATAGTCATGCTTTGAAAAGTAAAATTAAAATAATTTTTTTTTTTTTTGAGTGAGATGCTAACGGTCTAATCCGATTCAATGATTTATGCTAAGCTAAGCTAAAAGTGCTCCCGCCAGACCCAGAGATCAGCTGAATGCATTCAAAAATGGTAAAACTCAACTGTTTAACCCTAAGAGGCTTATAAAATAAGCCTATTTCTGAATAAGTGTAGTGTTCCTTTAAACTTAAACAACATGATAAAAAAGCCAACCGCAATCCCTGACGCCGAATGCGTAAAGCTTGTACTTTTCATAACAATTTACAAATGATTTACGTACGAAGCGATAACGAAGCAATAACGTAAAATAAGGCAGATCAGAGTCGTAGCTAACATCTGAGATGAATAAAGCATTTCACATAAGTTAAACAGCGTGAATCGTTTGCGAAAATTAAAAAAAGGTGCTTGTGTGGTATCATAAAGTGTTTGACAATCGCAGTGCGCGTCGTGCACACTCTCGTCCTAGGCGCGTGTGGTTCTAGCTCAGCAGTATAACAGTCAACTGTCAGAGTTAGCATATAAAACCATAGCTTAGTCTTGCTGGGCCAGTGTTGGAAGAGTAACAAGGCGGACGTCGGGACAGACAGGAGACTGCTGAAGCAGCGCCGCAGGTAACCGTACACCCGCTTTTACTGCAAAGCTGGCAGAAGAGATAATCTCCTCACCGCATTATGTCACGCAGCCTCGGAGGATTACAGACACGCCTGGGAGACGTGACTTCGCAAAGTCCTCCAGCCTGTGTGTGTGTGTGTGTGTTTGTGTGTGTGATCCCGCGTCCCTTCAGGCGCTCAGTCTAGGCCTGGCCTGTCACTTTTAGGGTTTTAACATGGCTCAAGAACAGCACAGTGATTTGAAAAGGCAGTTGTTAAGCTTCTAATAGCTAGGTACGTTCGCAAAGTAACACGACCTGGAAACAAATAATAACCCTCTTGAATTGTGCTCAGGGTGGGATTCGCCATACTGAAGAGGCCGGGGTCAAGTTTCAGTGGCCCTTTAAGGCCCGAGTCAAGTTTTTTTTTAATGGCTCCGGATATAAACTATGAACAATCGATTACACCAGGAGCAAAGCATGTGCCTCCTGATATATATATATATATATATATATATATATATATATATATATATATATAAACTATTGCAAATTCTGTGGATTCAAACAGGCCATTATGTTTCTAAATAGACAAGTGATAGTGATGTGCATAATTATGAACAATTAGGAATGAAAATAATGTGATTATGGATTCTAAACCTTTGTGACGTAAATTCTTATACTAATTTCTGAGTTAAATCACACATAAACAAACAAGTTTACTCTAAAAACTAAATTCTTACCCTCATGTAGTTGCAAATCTGCATGACTTATTTGTGGAACTCAATATAAATATATATTTATATATTCATCATATATAAATACATATATTCTAAATTTCGAAAATTGACAAAAACCTTTTTAAAAAGTCAATAGTTTCATGTTTTGCTTTGGTTTTTTACTTTTTGGACAACATTCTTCAAAGTATCTTCATTTGTGTTCCACATACATGTTTGTAAAAACATGAGGCTGACTGATTTTTTAAATTAAATTTTTTTAACAAACTGTCCCTTTAAGCTACGACAGAAACACTTGTTTGACTAATTGTCTAAAACTAATTCAAAATCTAATATATTGATTGAAATCCACTTACAAAGCAAGTTTTTTTAAACCTCATATAAACTTAGTTGAGCTGTTGATGCTCTTTTTGTTTTCTTTTTCAATTGACCGGTAATGTTGACGGAGCTTAAGTTATATTTAACCCAGAACATTCCTTTAAGGCAAAGCTTGATTAGAACTCCAAACGTAACTAACTCTTATGCTGGTAAAGCATTTAGCGATCAAGTATCATTTTTTTTTTGAAGTGCAAGTCTGCTACCCCTTGTGGCTAGTCTCTCCTAGCTGTGATGTATGAAAGACCGGGTTTTTGTGTGGTTTTTTTTGGCTGTCACCGAGGAAGTGTCACCTCAAATGGTCATAACTGCAATTTCCACTGTACTAATCCTATCATTGACAAAATGAAACAAAGGTGAACGGCAGGAGGAAGGCAAATGGGTAACAGTTGTCGCGGTAAGCTCAGGATGAAGCGGATCACCTGTGTTCAGCTCGAGAGTGCAAAATGTTCAGGTAGGAAATAACATAATACATATCAATCGTCATCAAGTAACTCTTTGCAATTGCAAGTCCTTGCAGACACACCACACGAAATGACTGTCCCGATCTGATCAGTTTATAGGGGGAGGGGGGTGTTTAGTGTCATGTCCTGAATGATGAAGTCGTCTTGAATTCATTGAAAGCTTATGATAATCACCACAGAGACTGCTGAATAATAAAAAACAACAACAAAAAAACAGGCACCCCTGTCAAAACCAAAGGACAGGGCATCCTGGAAAGTTGTCCCATAGTTATTCCCAAACGTTTCCGTGCTAATCCCAGAGCTGTGAGAATGAATTGTTTTCATGCCCGTGGGTTGCGTCAGCTTATTTGTTAAAATAAAAAGAAAACACAAATTTAACGAAAAAAAATCCAGTTTTTCAGTTACATCTGTGTGTGTGTGTCTGTGTGTTTGTGTGTGTTGCTTGCAGGTTTCAGGAGGGGGGGTCATAAGGCCACCACGGTGCACGGGTGTTTGAGTTTGCAGGGCAGGATCCCCCTGTTGAGCTGGTAAAACTCTACCAGGTGGATCAGGTCGGTGAACTTGGTAGAGCCGTCGTCAAGGCTAAAAAACACCTGGCCGTCCTCCTCAAACTGCAAAAAGAAGAAAAAAAAGTGATAAATAATTATTATTATTGAATTAATATAATAATAATGATAATAATAATAATAATAATAATAATAATAATAATAATAATAATAATAATAATAATAATAATAATAATAATAATAATAATGATAATAATAATAATAATAATAATAATAATAATAACAATAATAATAATATTAATACTAATAATAATTATTATTATTGTTATTATTATTGTTGTTATGTTATTGTTATTGTTATTATTATTATTATTATTATTATTATTATTATTATTATTATTATTATTATTATTATTATTATTGAACTTGATGTTTATAATAAAGAATAAACACATTAATATATACAGTATTACACTAATTAGGAAATAATCCTAAAAATTACAATACTAATTTAGATCATTTATATATTAATATATTATTAAGTTTTAATATATTACATTTTAATAAATATCAATAGAAATTAATTAGTCTATATATTTAAAAATAAATACAAACACAATCATATTAATATACACATTTCAATCTAGTATTTACAGTATATAAATAATAATTACAATTATAAACTAAACATTATTTGTAATATCACTGATCAGGTATAAATAGCAGTTTATATATACATAGTATTTTTATGATTATTTTATGTATTTATTTTACAAATCAAGGTTTATTTTATGTAGTACAAAAAAAATATTTTTAAACTTCACAAATGTGCATAAAATGCATCATTAGAGCTGGATAAATCTGCTTGGTGGCGCAGTGGGTAGCACAATCGCCTCACAGCAAGAAGGTCGCTGGTTCGAGCCTCGGTTGGGTCAGTTGGCATTTCTGTGTGGCATGGGTTTCCTCCGGGTGCTCCGGTTTCCCCCACAGTCCAAAGACATGTGGTATACAGTAGGTGAATTGGGTAAGCTAAATTGACCTTAGTGCATGTGGATATTTCCCAGTGATGGGTTGCAGAAGGAACGGCGTCCAATGCGTAAAACACGCTGGAAAAAGTTGGCGGTTCATTACGCTGTGGCGACCCCAGATTAATAAAGGGACTAAGCTGACAAGAAAATGAATGAATGCAATAAATTTTGTCCATTATTCTGTGAAAAGCAAAACAATAAAAAAAAAAAAAGTGTCATGTAACTCTCTCAACCACTGACCGATAATCTGTAAATTAAATATAACTTCAGGAAAAAAAAAAAAAAAACTGCAGTTTGCTCGACTCAAAATACTATTCTAAATATGAATCCATGCATAATAATTATTATTTGCAATCGGTGTTTATTAGTGACTCACAGGTAAAATCTGGAAGTGTTTAATCTTCTGATGATGGCAAAGTGTGAGAACGAATGCTTTTGGGTTGCTCTGGCTGTCTCTCAACAGGAATAAACTGCAAGACAAAACACTCTGATTAATTGCACTGTCCTCTTTCAAAACAGCAGCTAATGTTGCTTATCAATGTGAAAGCTACCATACCCATCAACTTGGCCCTGCTGCATAATCATCCTGTGGGAATCCTCTCTCATAATGCGGCCGTGGAACCATAACTGCGTCCTGTGGATAACTGAGAACAAACACAACAAGCACATTGATGACCTAAAATGTTGTTATTACCAATTATGGCAAGACGCTGCAGCCAAAAACACTTTCTTGGTATTTTTAGGCTTTTCATACTGTGTTTTTTTACTCTAAAGGGATAACAAAACATCCAAAATACTCTTTTAAGTGTTTCTTTTTGTCTCACGTGTATACTATATATCAGATTTTAATTAAAAACATATTTTTACAATACAATTTTTTAATAGCTGTTTTATTGTTATGAGTTTGATTTCTCCTGCACTGAGCAACAAGACTCCACATTCTATATTCTGAAAATTTTCACAAAGGTAACGTATTGTACATTAATATTAATACTAATAATAAATAAATAATAATAATAATAATATAAATAAACAAACAAACAAACAAACAAATAAATAAATAAATAGTTAAATAAATCTAGCTGTTTGCCAATAACTGTTCTGAATAAATAAGTGATAAAAAGATATATCTGAGGGTGCTTTCAGACCTGTAGATTGGTTGTTTTTATCCAAATCAGGGGTTAAATTTGTTACAGTGTTGCTTTTTGTTCTTGGTGCCATTCGCTTTTGTTCTTGGTGCCATTCGCTTTCACACTGCAATGTTTCTAAATAGACCAAACTTATTACAACAAGTCACATGTGAGAAAACTCTCCTCACATTGATCATGAGTTTGGTTCATTTTCCGGGATTCCGCTCAGCTGTCATCGTTATACTAGGGTTCAACACTAAGGATTTTTTCTACTGGCCCGATTTTTACTTGCCCTGCCAAAATTTTTTAAATTGTCAAAAATAATTTCTAAAAATGTTAAGGAAAATGTGCAGGTATTTTATTGCAAAACAAAACCTGGCTGACAGCAAAACATCGCAAAACAGACATTTTCTTTAAGCCTCATAATCTGATCTTGACGTCATGCTGTCGTCTCTTCGCTGTGTTGGTTTTTACCAGGTTACTGAAAAAAATAACATGCTCACAACATCCAATCAGATAAGAGGAACCAAAAAAGGATTTGGTATTTACGACTTTTCAGAGAAAGTAGCATTCAAATACTACACAAACTATCTCTTGATTTTAAGACTATATTTGCATGCAATTGACAAATAGTGGCAGGCAAATTCAAATTTAGTGACAAGGTAGCACTGGCCTGATCGGGCCAGTAACAATTCTGTCTACTGTCCCGAGCATCTCTCACACTGTCCCCAGGCCATCGGGCAGTCCTTATTGTTGAGCCCTGTACTAATTTATGATGATGAGAAATGAGAAAAAAGGTGCACTATAATTTTGAATTGTAACACCTACAGACATCGTCACCCAATTTAAAGAGGAGATGAGACTTTCTAATCCCTAGCCCTATATCACTTGTCCGAGGATTTAAAATATATATCTATACAATATCAGAAGTTGCGTTGGCATTTTTATTTTAAATAGTTGAACAGCATGCTTTCACTTTTTATTCGACAGGAAACGCACTTTTACCAGTGGTAGGAATGACTTCTCACCCTACTCATTGTCTCTTCTTATAGCCATTTATAGGCTATGCCTATTACATAACCAAAATAAACTGTTATATGGCCTGGTTTGTTAGTTCATTGGATCGCATTGCTTTGTCACTACAACCAAACCACTCCAGAGTTTGTTTTAACCGAGCCATATTGCTGTGGATCAGAGCGCGATTGCGTGATTCACATATGCCCAAACGAACTGAGCTAAAGGGGCAAATACGGCAAGTTTCGAAACAAACGTCTAGGTGTGAAAGCACCCTAAAATCCCCTGCATTATAAACCATTACCTTCGATATGTCTAACAATGAATCAGGAATTTTGAACATGACATTAACCAAGGTTCAGAATTAGGTGCTAGAAATGTATGCAAATGAATCAATATTTGAACATATTCACATGCAGTCTCTAGCCTTAACAGCACAAATTTTAAAAACAAAATTGAATGGTAACACATTACAATAACTACACACTATGAATCATTTAAGCATTAGCAAATAGTTAATTCATTATCTGTTAAGCATAAACTATACATTAAATGTGCTCATAAGTCAAGAATAGTGCCCTTGTAGCTGTATTTATAAACTGCTTACAAACATCTTTTAATGTAGAGTTAATGCTTAACAGATAACGAATGAACTATTTGCTAATGCTTAATAGGTGATTCATAGTTACTATAGCGTTACCAATTTAATGAATTAAATGAAATTAAATAAAGAACAGTCACCTGAGCTTAACGGCGAGGGATGTAAAGGACTGGGGCTTCCCAAAACATTCATTCTCTGACTCCTCTTCTGTACAGACATTTTAAAAAGTATTAGAAATTCTGAGAAATTACTTAAGAACTGGCAGACTATTAAACTTGAGCATCTAAACACTCACTCTCCAAGTGTGTCCCTCCTCCATGGCAGCGCTCTGAGCCTCCACAGGGTTGTCAATGACTCGACCAGTCCTTCCAGAGAAATCCATCGCAACCAGTGAGTTCTCAGACACACTCCGCTGTAATCAAAACAGTCTCACTTTAGAATAAGGCTTCATTTGTTAAAACTAGATTAAAGGAATAGTTCACACAAAAATGATTTACTCAACCCTACACTTGTTCCAAACCTGTTTAAGTTTCTTTCATCTGTTGAATACAAAGGAAGATGTATAGAGAAGAAAGTTGTAAAAAAAAAAAACAGCCATTTACTTCCATAGTATGTTTTGTTCCTACTATGGACGCCAACGGCTACTTCTTTCCAAAATGTTTCAGAATATCTTGTTTTGGGTTCAACAGAAAAAAGAACAACAGTGTGCGAAAATGGGGAGGTAATTGTTATTTATGGTTGAACTATCCCTTTAAAGTGCCTTTATTTTTCTTGTGTGAACATTAACTTTCATGTTAAAGAGTAATGCTGCTGTTTGCTAAGATCAATATAGTTATGGTCTCCCAAAAGAAGCAACTGATTGTCTGAAAAAAGTCATCAGTAATTCCAGTCAAACTTCCTGCACAAACTTACACAGGTTTGGGAAAAAATATATGATGTAAGTTCATGGCTTTTTATTGATTAACTGCAAACAATGCATGCTTTGACCCTCTAGCAATGTAGTTGTGCTGCTGATGCCTGCAATGTTTGGATCATGTTATGGGTTAGGGATATTGCCTCATTCCTTGATACAGGAAAACAGAGATTTGTTACTGTTTGTATCATGGTGCTGTTTAGTACAGTACAGGACATTATGATTCAGTATGGGCTATGCTTGTATTTCCACTGCCAACAGTACCCTTACGTGGTAGAAATACAACAGCAAGCTGTTCAGTTCTTTGTAAACAAACAGACACTTTCAACCATTTTTTCTGGGTTTCTCAGCAGTGGAAGTCATCATAGATGGGTAAACTTAAAGAGCAGTAAAAGGGAGACAAACATATTATACCACAATATATTATCATACCCAACAAATATATCGTGTTTGCATTTTATTTAGCTCAAATAACAAAATCAAAACTAAAGTTTTTTTTTTACAATTTTTACAAAACAAAAACAAAAAAAGCTGCACACTGTGGTTCCACAAAATCGATTTATGTTGGGACAACATGAAGGAACTAGGTTACTTACTAGTTTTTACAAATTTAAGTTGATTGAACATAAAACAATTAAGTTGTTGCAAACAACAAAAAAAGATTTGTGTATTTTCAGCTCATTTTAAACAAGCAGTTTGAACAAATGGCAAACACAATTTTTTGAGTGCATCCTATTGGTTCTGTACTCTTTTGCTAGGTATTCTTAAGAAAGGGTGATAAAAAAGTGGTACAACATGGTTTGCTATTTAGATTCTGCTGACAGTGGAAATAAACGTAAATGCATACAGTACTGTACTGTACTGTACTGAACCCTACCGCTCAAACAAGCTATATGTACTAAAATGCTAAGAAAGGTTCTAGACCTGCAATTTAAATATGGTAACAAGCATTTTGTTTAAAGGAACGCTCCACTTTTTTGTGAAATAGGCTCATTTTACAACTCCACTAGAGTTCAACTGTTGAGTTTTACCATTTTTGAATCCATTTAGCCAATCTCTGGGTCTGGTGGGAGCACTTTAAGCTTAGCTTTGCATAAATCATTGAATCTGATTAGACCATTAGCATCTCGCTCAAGAGTTTTAATAATTTTCCTATTTAAAGCCGGACTCTTCTGTAGTTACATTGTGTACTCAGAATGAAAATGAAATGAAAAGTTCACCGTGTACTAGAAACGTTTCTGTTTTCTAGGCTGATGTGGCAAGGAAGTATACTCTCATTCCAGCATAATAATCAAGAGAGCAACGATGAGCCTATTTTTACACAAATGGAGTGTTTCTTTAAGACACAGGTGTCCAACTCAGTTCCTGGAGGGCTGCAGCTCTGCACAGTATAGTTCCAACCCTAATTAAACACACCTGATGAAACTAATTGAGTCCTTCAGGCTTGTTTGAAACCTACAGGTAAGTGTGTTGAAGCAGGGTCACACTTTATTTTGATGGTCCGTTTGTTGAATTTAAGCTACATTGCAACTAATTTTCATTAGATTATAAGTAGACTGTAAGTTGACATGAACTTGCAAAGTTTCTTATAGTCAGTTAAATGTCTGTTGAATGTCAGTATCAACAGATATTATGTAGACAGTCTACGAATACACAAATGGGCCATCAAAATAAAGTGTTAACTGAAGTAGGGATGGAACTAAACTGTGCAGGGTTGTTTGACACCTCTGCTTTAAGACAATGGGTAGAACCAGAGTTTGAGACAGTTTCCAAACAGTTTGAGACTAGGAAATAAATGAGAAAACATTGAAACCTGTAGCAACTGACTTCTATGGCCATTTTTCCCTACTATACTTATGTTTGTGAATGGACTAAATATTGAGATGTTTCATTAGAGTCCCATAAAAATAGTATTACTTTTGATACAAAAACCTGAAGGCATTATAAACATACAAAAACCCTTTTCACACTTGAAATGGTTAAAAATGGAGCATTTTTTACCTTCACTTTGGGGTGAAAGGAAGCATTTAGAACTATGTTTGAAAAGCCTTGAAATCTATAACCAAAACCTACACACTGTTCTTAAAAACAGCTTAGTCTGATCAGCAAAAACACTAAAGGCTTAAAAACTTAAACCCCACAGCAACCACTGTGTTCGTGCGTTTTCCCTGCATGAATGTTCCCAATGCAAATCGGCGTAAAGGAATCTATAGCCGCACGCTTCATTAGCACACTGTTCATACGCTTATGAGCAGATTAGGAGAACTCTCAGCAAGAGCGTTCCTGAAGAGCGCACCGGGTGCATATAATACCAGGTGGACTCAGAGAAGCATGAACGCAGCACATTTAACCCATCAACTGCACTGGCTGAAAGATCACCATGTTTCTTACCACAGGTGTGGAGAAGTTTGATATGGTCTTCCTCTGGTGGGGGGTCTTGTAGTTCTGATACAGCAAAATTCCAAACTGAAAAGAGAAGAGTGTGTTTGTCTGAGTTAACAAGAATGGACAAGTGTGTGTGTATGGGGTGAGATTTCTCCAAAGAATTCACATGTTTATTTTTATTTAACTTCTTATTTTATTAGTAGTATTGTTATTTGAATATTAATATTTAAACTTTTCCTAGCCTCTAAAAATGACCTTTTGTTTATTTTGAAAAAAGCTTGTGAGCAAATTAACAACAACAAACAAATAAGCCAACACATGCCTCACTTATAGACATCTATTATTATTAGTCTTTTTCTCTAAAAAAACATTTTAAAAGAAGAGAAAACAGTACAATATTATGCAAGCTGAAATAAGCTTTTGCAGAAATTAAGCCACAAATGGCTCACTTATACATTTTAACATTTTATTATTAGTTTACTTTAATTGAATAAAATTTTAATAAAATGCTTTACCTACATAAAAATGAAATTGTAAATGTCAATAACGTTGAAATAACAAAAGCCTGTTTTATATTTGTCTAGTGTTATTAGTGTTAAATCTATTTCTTAATAGTGTCTCCTAGCAAAAAACTAAAAACTAAAATAAAATAACCTTACAACAAATGGCACATTGTGGATAATAAGTTTATTATTATTATCATCATCATCTTCATTATTATTATTATTATTATTATTATTATTATATATTATTGTTATAGTATACATATATATATACACACACACACACATTACAATTTTTATAGGCACTATATAAAAAGGTATGGTTTATTTATTTATTTTTCTTTAAATTAAATATACATTATAATAATTAAAATAAATAAAGGACTCATAAAACTGATTAAAATAGTCAGCAAAGACATTTATAGGGCAACAAGATTTTTTTCAAATAAATGCAGCTATTATAAAGCCATTTAATTATTTGTTTGTTTGTTTATTTATACATTTATTGATTGATTGGTCTGGGGTTATTTATTTATTTATTTATTTAGTTAGTTATCTTCAAATGAATTATTACATTAATAATTAAAATAAATAAAGGACTCGTGAAACTGATTAAAATAGTCAGTAAAGACATTTATAGGGCAACACAATTTTTATTTTATTTCAAATAAATGCTGCTAGTATGAACCCATTTATTTATTTGTTTGTTTGTTTGTTTATTTATTTATACATTTATAAATTTATTCATTGATTTGTCTGGATTTATTTAGTTATTTAGTTATCTTCAAATGAATTAATACATTTTAATAATTAAAATAAATAAAGGACTCATTAAACTGAATAAAATAGTCAGTAAAGACATTTATAGGGCAACAAGAAATTACATGTTATTTCAAATAAATGCTGCTAGTCTAAACCAATTTATTTATTTATTTATTTATTTATTTATTTATTTATTTATTTATT
>CAIGQQ010012738.1:599138-610763 GCA_903798035.1 Danio albolineatus
TATATATAAAACTTAGTGTCTGTCTTTTATATGTATTTCTGTTGGGTAAAAGAGCATCCGGCAGAAGTTTATGGCCGTTTTACTTTACTTAATGATGCATCAATGCCGTTCTGTAGGTTTACTGGAAACATTCATAAATATTCCTAGCCAATCTAACAACTGTTGGAGACAGACTCATTACATAAACGCACTAAATTGCACTTCTTTTTTTCAAGAGCGCACAAGAAAATCTGCACTTGAGCAGCGTATATGCAAGAAGATTTGTGCACAAACAGAGGAAACTGGCATGCAAGCAAAGAGATTCGCACAATCGTATTACATGAATGCGATCTCGACTTGTAATACTGCACTCAAGACATTTGTCATTGAAATAACGGCATATGTAGTTGGAAAATCTGTGATCTGTGCCTGCCGCCACAGCTGGAAAAAATCCTAGAGCAAACACTAGAGCATAGTGTATAGTGTGTTATTTGGGACGCAGCGCATGGTTATATGGTGTCATGGCTTTACAATCAAAAAAATGTAATTATAATGGAAGTCAATGGGGCACAACAGCCACAAAGGGGTAAAAAAAAATGCCCACAGTGTATTAAGTCACAGAAAATTTTGAAAGCATTTTTCCAGAATTTGTATCAAAATAAAATTGGTCACCAAAAAACCATTCCATTTGCTAAAACACAGAGAACGTTGTGAGCAAATAAGACCTTAAATCACCCCAGAGCGGACGAAAATATCCTCAACAGCACACAAGGGGTAAATCGGTTGATGCTGGTTTGAAATATTTCGAAAGCGAGTGCCAGATTTTAAGTTTTCAGAATTTGGGCAATCTAACAAAAAGGACTTGGTTTTGGAGGCTGAAAAATCTGGATGGAGAAGTTACAAATCTGTCCAGAGTTTCCTTGAAAGGGACTTTGGCTGAAGACTGAAAAAAAAGGGCTGAAACGTTTTATCCCATTCTCCTCGGTGTCCATCTAACTCCACAAACATTGCTGAGTCGGTACATTGTTTCTCCTAAAATGTAATTTTCCAATTAACTCACTACAAAAGACCAGCGATAAAGATAGCACTCAAGAAGAATTAGGAATCAAGAGGGACGAGGGTAGTTTGAGGAGAGGACTATTTTCTCATGGTGATGTTTTTAGTAATCTCTCAGGGGGTTGTGATGCAGTCAGCTGACTGTGCATGTGTGTGAGTGTGTGTTGTAGTGTATCCTAAAGCTCTGGCACACAAACTGAATCAAACTGGTGTTGAGTGTACGCTAGGGTGGAGACAGGATCCACACGCACAGACATATTCAACTCCACTGTGACGGTGTTTCATTTCACAGCAGAACATTTAATGGGTCACTTGGGAGGAGATTTTTGGCAAAGTTTCTGCTAAATGGGGCATTTGAGTATGTTTGACTGTGTGAACTAAGAATACAAAGCGGTTCTCACACACAGCGTGACTCAGGAGACAGGTAAACAAATATATGGATTGTCAATGTGAAGGCTCCAAACTGTTCAAATTCTGTATGCATCATTCTGCAACGAGACGGGAAACACAATGCCGATCTAAACAAGAAAGGGAATGTAATACCATGCTCAAAGTCTTTCTTCACAAATCAAACTCAATATAACAGACAGACTCGGCAATACAAGAATATATATGATTCAAAACCACTTTATTAGTTTTAGCTATTAGTAACCACTATATTAGTTACAAATCTACATTAAGGCCATAAGTAAATATGTTCAGTCAAACAAACATACAACCCCATTTGATCGCATGTGTGATTCATGATAAACTGTATACATCTTCAGTGGTAAAAATCAAATAAATGTTGGAAGTAGAAATGCACCTGGTTCCCAGGTATTAAAAGGGTTGTGCAAAACAAGTGTCCCTGTACTAAAATTACAATAGAGATCAAAATTAGAGAACAACCTACAAATGTCTAAATTCTGAGGTCATTGCTCGGTCCTAATTTAAGCAATCTAAACATGAGTAAAGGGACAGTTTTTAAAGCATATTTAATTATTTGCATACCGTATATTCCAGTGCACACCATAAATTTATATGAAATATTAAAAAAAAAAATAAATAAAATAAATAAAAAAAATAAAAAAATTTGATCAAAGTTAGAAAACAATTTAAGATTGCTCCAAGTTTTTGGTGTTTATCTGGTAGTAATTTACTTAATTACATTACAAACCCTATTTAACTGGCACCCTAAATCTTAGAAGGATCTGTTTTCAACAAAGTTTCTCAACCTTTAAAATATACTGGACTGAAAGTCCACTCGGCAGTGACCAAAGCTTTCATCAGCAGAAAGGATAAAAAGTTTTGCAGCAGGTGTTGAGTCTCTTTTAGAGCTACATGGGGATTTTTATCAGAAGCTCCTTTGGGAACATGTGGTTGCCAGTCAGCAGTTTTCATGCTATAAAATGAGCCCCCATCACACAGCAAAATGGTTAAAGCAGTTGCTTAATCTGAAAACACTGACAAAATGAAATGGCCAGCCCTGAATCCTGACCTAAACTTGATTGAAAATCTCTATAAAATGATTGCCTGCAACGCTACAGCTAACAAACCCACTGCACACAATAAACTGTGGACAGACTGAGAATAATTGAGACTAATGAATTGTGAGAGACTGATCCTATCCTATATAGACGTAGAATATGAATCTGACTTTTTACCTTAAGTATATACAATTTGTTGCAAGTTTAGCAATGAGTACTTCTCAACTACATGAAATAATTAGATTTTGATTAAATTTGCATTTCCCATGGTCCAACAATGCCACGTTCACAAACAGTCGATTTCACAGATTATCTGTTGCAGTTACTTTGTGCTGACTCACTGGGATTTTAGGCATCACACCCAGTAAAGCTGCTTAGTGACATTCGCTATTGTTAAAAATGCTACATAAATACATGTGAATTGAACTGTTTGACCTTTTAGCTACTTGCCTTTTTTTTGCTACAGTCTTACCTTAAATACATAAGCATGCCTCATATGTAGACAATGAGTGTTAAGTAAGAATTAGAAACATGCAGGTGATGTTAGTGTGCTCATATAGAAACCATAACACACCCATGTATTCATAAGTCACAAGCTAAATTGTGTTTAACAAACATCTTAGACGTCATTGTCACCTTGGATGCATTTGGGATGGATGCGTCTGTGCAAATAAACTACACAAATGGTTTCTATAAATATTTACAGAAACCAAACACCTAAAATATAACCCCGATACCATCTTCCACTGTGTATATACAGCCCATGTTAGTTAAAATCGCAGAGAATTCTTTATAATATATTATCTTTTCACATGTACGCACAATGAGAAAATGAGAACGATTTAAAAAAAAAGATGACACAACCAGGCAAAACATTCGTGCAAAGTCTGGTCAGCTGACGGCAACATCCCAAGGATAAGACAGACTAAAATAAAAAAATAAAAAAAGTGTTGTTCCATGCTGCTCGGAGCAGTTGAGTTGAGTTATAAGTTAACAAATGTCAGCCTATCTTCAAAGCAAAAGGACATCTAAGCTTGTCTGAATCACAGTTTAAAGAGTAAGTGAGGACACTGCTGACAAAGGTTTCTTTTATAACGTAGATGTGGTCTTGTGAGGAGACAAACAATGAAATTTTATGTAAGATTTGATGTCTATCTAATTTATGGTTTTAGTATTTCAGAAAGAGTCCGTTTGGTCTGAGAGGAAAAAAACTAAACAATTTGACAATCTAATAAATTAGAAAATTTATAGACTGCAGACCACAGTGTGATGCAATATGCTATGGCAATTGTCAGGTCAACTTTAAAGCAAAAAAACAACAACATTACATTTGAGGAACGGAAGAAAAAGACATTTTACATTTAAAACATATATGTATTATTTAAATTACAAAAACTTTAAAACTGAAATTAAATCAGAACTATAATTTAAAAATATTAAACCATCTAAAATAGTCTTGACTGGCATTTAACTGTGTTTGTTCTATGTTATGTTGGTGACAGATTTCAGATTTCGGAAGACTAATGCCGTGGTCACAAGAGTTTGAGCATGTGAAATTCTGTCGTATGGCATTGCGAAAAGGGGCGGGATTAAACAAGATTATTAGACATTAATCGATAGCATTGGTCCAAATTTAAAATTTCTATAATTTAATTGGTCTCACGCAATCACGTGGTACGATTTCATAGGTCAGAGTTCACCAAGCTTGAACTTTCCAATGCAGCGAACTGTGAAACTTGTCACACGAGCTTGCATTTCCGGTCTGTCACATTCACATGCTTGTATATAGAAGCCTATGGGGAGAAAAGCGCAGCGTGACCGCGGCTTAACTAATAACAACTTTTTAATAGGCAAGGGCTGGTATAAGATTCTGACGGTATGATAACCTTGGATAAAAATATCACGGTTTTACGGTATTGATTACTGCTCTAAAATATATTATTTTTAAATGTCTGGCTAAAAAACAAAACCCTTTTCCCATTTCAACACAATATATTTTATTTTTAGAAACATTTAAAATATTTTGTGGCATTAAACATTTCAGGCTAAATAATTCAAGTGAATCAATGACTGCTGCGGTCTTCATTTGTTTCAAAAACACAGATGTCTTTACAATTTACTCCTAAAAAACGACAACAAAAAAAAGTAAATAAAAAAATCCTACCCATATCTTAGGAGCGGTATAGCAGAAAATGTTGGCGGTATGAAAACCTTGACTTTTCCAAACCGCGGTATACCTTGAAAATGGTTATCATCCCATGCCTACTTTTCAAAAGCTGATGAAGGTCCATGACTAAGCAAAACTCAGCTGTATCATTTGATCAGCATTTATCTAGTCAGGGTTCAGCTGTGGCCTTCAAAAGCTAAACTCCAACTCTAATCAAACACACCTGAACAAACCAAACAAAGCCTTCAGACTGGTTAAAAATTACAAGCAGGTGAGTTTGATCAGGATTTGAAATAAACTTTAGACAACCGTGAAGCTGAAAACCCCAGACATGGGTCTAATGTAATAAAGAGCTGCACAGTTCTGCATCAATTAAAGTAATGAATCACCCAAAACTTGGAATTGATAGCGGAACAAACACATGAAGAACATATATACTGTATGTATTACTAAAGGCTCTGCCAAACTAAAAATTGCTGGAATCTATATAAATGTTTGTTTCATTGGAAAAAAAAAAAGAAAGAAAAAAAAAATCTTTGCACATTCACACACCCTTCACGCTTCAGCAATCACTGGACCCTGATGTGCAGCTCTCAAAAAAATGTACCAACTAACTCAATATAATAATGTATTGTTCAGTATGACCTACAAGGTTCAATATGCATATGGAAATGTATTTTTAATTTTTTGGGTTTTGCATTTAAAAGTATATATAAAAAATTAAATAATTTTTAAAAAGCACAGTATTTTGCATTTTCCCCATTTTTTAATTGCTCCCTGAACCAGTTCTGTGCATGTTAGAGTGTATGTTTATGTGCTGAAACACTGCTCCCTGAGTAAATGTCCAATTAGTGAAAGCTAAAGTTAAGAATGCTTTCATGTGTAAATGAAAACACTGTGTGCCGTAAGATATTTCACTACTCTATATTTCACTATTTAAACTAAATTCATATGCTTTTGTTATCCAATCAATGAACCTCAAAGCACAAAGAGTACTTGTGCAGGGGATCTGAGAAGTTCTCATCTGAACAGGTTAGAAAAATCACGATGAGTAAATTAATCGCTTCTCAACTGTAAAACTTTATTATGACCAATATTTATGTCCACCTTTCTTGACGAGTATTCAATCGGTTATGGCTCATGCCGCAGTCCCGCTACGCTTTTCTCCCCATAGACTTCCACTTATACGAATGTGACAGACTGGAAAAGCAAGCTTGTGCGACAAGTTTCGCAGTTCGCTGCACTGGAAAGTTTCAAGCTTGGTGAACTCTGACTTATCAAAATTGCATCACGTGGCTGCGTAAGACCAATCAAAGATCAAAACATGGCTCTCTGTACAACATTTTTTAATATGGACCAATCGCTCACTTTTTTTAATGTCTAATAATATTGCTTAATCCCGCCCCTCTCTGTGGGACCATATGACAGAATTTTGCATGCATAAAGTGTGACCACAGCATTAGAACAAATACATTGGAGAAATTGTGTTGTCAGTAACTTTCTCATTGTGCTGCATCTGTGAATTGTCTTAAGAAGACATTTTATTCCTGTTGCCAGTGTTTTTAATATTAAATCAAACAACAAAGGACAATAAAATTCACTCCGTTCTTGACTGACTGAGTGACTAGATTAAATTTCACCCAAGGAATCACTAATCAAATTAAACAACAGTGTCTTAAGTTTCATTTCTCCAAGTGCGAATCACAAAGTCTGCACACTCACATCTGGTCGGAAATTCTCCCCCGGAGAATCTTCAGTCTATATTGATTGCTGATTGGCTCCTGTACTAGAAGGCGGGGCTTCATTCGCCATATGACTGCTACACTTTAACCCATTCAAAACTACACGAGTGACAAGTCTTGAGTATTCTATAGTATTTGGTAGTGTACTTAGTCACCTACTGGCATAACAATGTAATCAATACTAACTTTAAAGCAATGCAATCAGCATCGAGTTACTATTAAAAGGGCCTTATGAAATTGGTCAATCCAAAATAGGGTAAATTGTAGTCTGAATTGCTAGCACTTGTTCATTATGATCACTTTCTGAAGTACTTGAAAACTAAATTAATTTGAGTGCTTTGCCGTTTTAAGGGTGAAATGAATCTAATCAGCCTCTCCCCCAAACATCCTTATTTTTGGATCATATTATGAAAAACTGCAGTACTTGCGAGAACTCACAAGATGTATTTGAATGGCTGTTAAGAAGTTTGAATCTATAATGTAAATTAGACACACCCAAAACAAAAACGTTAATTCAGAAGCTGCTGTGTGTGTTTTATAAACCTAATATTTGCAGGAACGTTTGGAATGCGTGTTTGTACAGTTTATACTGTAGAACAAAAAGTTCATGAAATAAAAAAGTTAAATCGTTGAGTTACTAACTTATTTTACACATTGACTGAGCATTATAAACCTCAAGAAAATCTTGAGAGAAATACATAGTGATTTATTTTTTGGAATATTGTCAAAGTTCTTGCAGCATTCTACACTACCTGACAAAAGTCTTGTCGCCTATCCAAGTTTTAGGAACAATAAATAATAATAACTTCTAGTTGTCAACTTCTAGTTGATAATTTAGTATCAGAAGTGGCTTATATGAAAGACAAAGGCCTCTAGATTATGTTTATTTTACAAATAAAAATGATTTACTAATGAATTATTTAATTAGGACAGTAAGGTCTAACTTTGTTTAGACAAAAGTCTTGTCACTTAACAGAAATAACATACAGTATAGAATATGAAGTCATGCGCAGTGAAAAAACAATTAATATTGTGTATGACTCCCATGAGCTTGGATGACTGCATCCATACATCTCTGCAAAAAACTTAATTATCTCAAATATCATCTCAATAACTTAATTAATGAAGTCATCTGGATTGGCAAAGAAAGCATCCTTGCAGGACTCCCAGAGTTCATCAAGATTCTTTGGATTTATCTTCAATGCCTTCTCCATCTTACCCCAGACATGCTCAGTAATGTTCATGTCTGGTGATTGAACTGGCCAATCCTAGAGCACCTTGACCTTCTTTACTTTCAGGAACTTTGATGTGGAGGCTGAAGTATGAGGAGGAGTGCTATCCTGCTGAAGAATTTGCAATATAATGGACAGCACAAATGTCCTGATACCTCAGGCTGTTGATGTTGCCATCCACTAATCTCTGACTTCATATTCTATACTGTATGTTATACTGAACGCAACCCCAAACCACGATGTTTCCTCTAACAAACTTGACTTGTTTCTTTGAGAATCTTGGGTCCATGCAGGTTCCAATGGGTCTTTTGCAGTATTTGAGATGATTGGGATGCAGTTTAACAGATGATTCATCAGAAAACAATCTTAAAATAGCAAAATAAATGAACTACAGAAAATACGTAATTACAAAAATTAAGTTAACGTAACTTAATTACAATTAATTTGCTCACAATATTAATAATAATAATAATGATCTTCAATTGCTGGTATTTTTTTCTGTCCTTGATGAAAAGCAAATATTGTTTGTTTCTATAGATAAACAGGTGCAAAAAAAAACAACAACAACAACAACAAAAAAACAGAGCGCCAGGCTACTGTGACAGTACAAACGGGGCCAAATGACATCATCATTCTCAAATAAAAACCAAAGCCAACATCCTGAACATTCTGTTCTCCCTCTCTCTTCATGCTCATGTATACCTACATGTAAATATAACAGCAGAAATACAGCATGTGTGCAGCGCTATTGTTTTGATCTGTTGCTATGTATATCTGTCAAAAAAATCCAGACGGACTGAAAACAAAGATGACTAGTTCGACAAACACATTAGGTGTCACCTTCGCTCACGCACAGATGTGTCTGTGTTGGTTTTGTGTATGTTGCTAGCACTCAATCACTTGTCACTTTTCTGGGTCTGACTTTTACGAGTGTCTTCAGGGCCTGGTGTCGTTACGCACTGTACACAAACTCACAGACACGCACCCCCTGCGGCTCCACGCTCTGGCTCACCGCCATTAATCACTCGCTCGCAGAATCCAGCAAAGGTCATGGCAGGTTCAGCGCTTCAAACTCCAGTTACTACAGAGATGGATCACTCGTGCACAGAATACCATATTAGTGTTCGTACGTGCACAAGGGGGAAGCTGACGTGCATAAATAAAGAAAAAGCAAATAGGAAAATCTAGTGAATCCTAATTAATCCCACTGTGGCGAACCTGTGCGCTCTTGTCGTTTTAAACAAACACTCACAAGCTTTAAGTTGACATGCAATCAAAACTGACCCCATTTATTCGCTTAATGCATGGATTTGGTCTTACTGTGGGGCAATATATCAATGCATGTCATTCTGAAAAACATACATTTATGCGTTTGGTGGATTTGCTACTCTTTCAAAAGCAGCCTACTGAGGCAAGCACAGTACACATTTTATGTCTGTTCATGCATTCCATGGGAACGCAATTTATTACCTGACAACTGTCAGTGCTTTGCTCGACCAGTTTAGCTACAGCAAATGTAGCAAAAAAATAAAACGACTTTTATCATGATGTACACTAAACATTCAATAAAATATTATTCTACATAATAAGAATTTACTCAAAAACTACTCAAGTGTACTCTCAACCATTTTTAAAAGGTCAAAAATTCTGATTTATTTGCACATTTATGATTTCCACTATGCTTAAATCCACAATGTTTTACCCACTTGTCAAGAAGAAGATTTAATCAACTAAAACATAATAAAATTCAATGTGATCATTTATTATTTTATCTACTGTATGTTATATTTATATCTCATATAACTATATTTTGGCATTAAAGTCTATATTACATATCTGGCAATCAAGTCTGCTCCATTACTGCTCCTGGGTAGGGTTGGGTATTGTTTGGGGTTATTTCGATACCAGTGCTAAATCAATACTTTTTAAAACCGCACCATTGCCAAAACCGATACTTCTGAGCCACAAAATTATTTGACAAAAAAATTATATATATATGAATCATTTTAATTGAACAATATAATTAAAATTTAAAGTATAAATAAATTCATCTTATTTATATTTAAATTGCATTAATATATTTATTTTAATCATTTGTTTGTTAGCAAGATTTGCATTATGCAATTAACATTACATTGGCTTACTACTAACCTGTGGAAAGGCTGTCAACAAAATCAGTGAACTCCTTTTTTCTATGGTTGAAGCTTGAGACTAAACTTACATGGATATCAGTAATCTAATGATTTGCCTTAATCTTAATAAGACAATAAAATGATTAAGGTGTTTACATGAATTGCTTTTTGAATGTTACTTTCATGATCACGTTTTATATGTTTTTGCACATACAGTAGACTGATTAAGGGCATTTTCATGTCATTCATGTCATGTCACAGTTTCATGTCATTTCAGGTGTTTAATTTTTAATTTTTCAATTTTAACGGCAATTCGGCAGCTTCACTTTCATTCAGGAGCATTTCATTCATGCCCCCATGAAAAACTGTGGTATTGCATGAGAATATGAAGGACTGGTGGAGAAGTGTTGTTTTAATGGTAATTGATACTGCACGCCGAATAGAAAAAAAAACCTTCGCATTTTGTGACGCGGGTGGCTGTGGTCCTTTAGGATAATCAGAAATCACTCTTTGCATAGTAGATTCTTAATCAGAGTGTTGTCTTAATCATATTAAAATCAGAGTATTGGTGTGCATGTAAACGTAGTGACTGAAAGTGCCAGATGATGTTGCAAGCTGTCAAAGTGCATTTCTCTGCCTTTAGGTTGATTCCACGAGCCCTCAAATGTTTCATTAAAGGGCCATGAAACACCAAAACACATTTTTTGGGCTGTTGACAGTCATATATGTGTCCCACGCTGCTATAAACACTAATAGGACACATATAATTGACTAAAAAGTGAAAATTGGTTGTTTTTGCGTTATTTCGAGCAAATTCGTTCTTCCGGTTTGAAACGAATTTTTGAGGCCGCGTCACGCCGTTGAGGTCTTTGCATATGGTCCAGCGTGGTGACTGGACGTCTCTCCCGGAAGCGAACAAATTGACGTCAGTCAGCGTGCGGCATTAATTCATGACATGGCCTTTGTTCAAACCAATCAGAGCGCTCTATTGTGTATGACGCGGAGCTTCATCAATATGCATGAACTACATATACAGGAAGATGTGTTTACCTGTGACAAGTTTCAAACGGCAGAGAGACGCTACGTTTTGTCGCCAGCCGAGAGGATTGGTTCGTCGGTGTTGCGTTGATAAATGTGCCGCAACAAAGTTTTTGTTTCCATTTCCCCGAGATGAGAGTAAAGCTCGCGTGTGGACCCAAGCAGTTGGAATACAGTGGTGTATTATCATGCGTCATAAATACGTTTGCAGAGAACATGTCACCTGATCGGTAAGTAGGCGTTTAGTGGTGTTTGTTTGTTTATGAAGATGGCAAAGTTAGTTGGTTTCGTCTGCAATACTCTTTCAGTGTTTAAAGACAGACCTTAGTCAAATGATTAGAACTGTTGCTGAGTTTACAGCACGTTAATATCACTACAATATTATAGACTGAAGAATCCGTGTAAAGTGTAAACATCTTAATCAAACGATTACTGTCGTGTAGATTTTTCACCGCATTTAGTGACAGATTAGTCTAGACACACACGGCTTTCTGACGCTACCTACCGAGTGCATTTAGTTACCGAGAAATGCAGGATTTATTTTCCTGAAATATGCCGTGCGTTTCAAATACTCCATTAAATATGCACTCCTTCAGCAGTTACTAACATTTAATATCTGGTTTGTCACGGGGGACACGCAGGAAATGTTCGTGAATAAACGTTAAAGTGCCAAACTGCAGTTAAAGTCCACGAATTAATAATTTGGCAAATAATTAGATGACTGAAGTCCATGTGAACATAGTCCCTGTCTTTCTCACCCTGCGTCTGTGTGTGTGTGTGTGTGTGTGTGTGTGTGTGTGTGTGTGTGTGTGT
>CAIGQQ010012738.1:621537-639477 GCA_903798035.1 Danio albolineatus
ATATATATATATATATATATATATATATATATATATATATATATTTTATAGTGCATGGATTGGACTATTTCTCTAATTGTAAAGTATATACTCAATTTACTTATTCGTCTGCTATTGCTTTAGAACTGTAGCAAATGCTTCATTACGAATGAAAAACTTTTTATATGATGACTTCTTGCCTGTATTCTGATAGGACAGTAGATATTGACAGAAAGTGTAGTTGAAGTGAGAAAGGGAGGAACAATATCAAAATGAGAAACTATAGAAAAGCTAACGACTACAGGCCTAATAATAAATACAGCTGAATGTAAACACAGCACTTTTAAAATGCAGGCATCTCTCTCTGTTGTTATGCGAGTCTGCCTGCATCCACATGGTGGCGTGCAAGATTGCGATCATCCAAATGAGAAAAAAAGTGTTTTGTTTTGTTCTTTAAATCACATTGATTACAATTTGTACTGCACTTTGAAAAGTTAATCAAGGGATGATGCATAAAGCCGGTTTGGGTTTGTTTGTTTTTTTACCCAGGTAAGTTTGCGTTTAGTTTGAGCAAACACTGTTTTCGAGCTCAAGAAGGTGGGTCAGTTTTAATTGCGTTTCATTGCCATTCATTCATTCATTCATTTTCTTTTCGGCTTAGTCCCTTTATCAATCCGGGGTCGCCACAGCGGAATGAACCGCCAACTTATCCAGCATCTGCTCTACGCAGCGGATGCCCTTCCAGCCACAACCCATCTCTGGGAAACACATCCATACATTCTCATTCGCACACATACACTATGGACAATTTAGCTTACCCAATTCACCTGTACCGCATGTCTTTGGACTGTGGGGGAAACCGGAGCACCCGGAGGAAACCCACGCAACCACGGGGAGAACATGCAAACTCCACACAGAAATGCCAACTGGCCCAACCAGGACCTGCCCCAACCGGGGATCGAACCAGCGACCTTCTTGCTGTGAGGCGAACGTGCTACTCACGCGCCACCGTGGCGCCGTTTCATTGCCATGCTAGCTTGCAATACAAAGATAATTTGCTCCAGGGCAGCTTTTTTTCTGAGTTAGAGATGGTGAACCCAAACTGGATCAATCAGCAAAGTGACATGTACTGTATATGTGAGGCAACAAAGCCATTCCCAGTCCCTGAGCATCTTTTTTGAGCGTCAGTTGTTTACACTTTTTTTATCTTTTGTTGCTAAATTTATATTATATATAAAATTATACCAAATTTAAATATTATATATTCACATATTGGGCGCCACGGTGGCGTAGTGAGTAGCACGTTCGCCTCACAGCATGAAGGTCGCTGGTTCGAGCCTCAGCTGGGTCAGTTGGCATTTCTGTGTGGAGTTTGCATGTTCTCCCCGTGGTCGCGTGGGTTTCCTTCGGGTGCTCCGGTTTCCCCCACAAGTCCAAAGACATGTGGTATAGATGAATTGGGTAAGCTAAATTGCCCGTAGTGTATGTGTGTGAGTGGGTGTGTTTGGATGTTTCCCAAAGATGGGTTGCAGCTGGAAGGGCATCCGGTGCGTAAAAAAAAATGCTGGATAAGTTGGCGGTTCATTCCGCTGTGGCGGCCCCAGATTAATAAAAGGACTAAGCCGAAAAGAAAATGAATGAATGAATGAATATTCACATATTTTTTTAAATGTCAATTAGTTTTAATAAAAGACTTTAAATTAAAAAGTCATTTTTAAATATCCACATACACATTTGCTTTAATATTGCCTCTTTTGAGCTGTTTTTGAAGCTACATTACTAAAATCAGTTGATTTATTTGCATGGCTACAATGTTTAAAACATCTAATGTTGCTTTTGCATAATGCTGGTAGGCTAGGCTGCAAGAGCAGCTTTCCAAGTTATAAAGAGCAAACCAACTTACAGAGAAACAAAAATGCCACAGAAACCTTCCTTCACATCAGCAAATGATATTAATCGCTAATAAATTCACCTCCAAACAAGTGAGATTTTCTTAAAGTTGGTGTGCACTGGAAGTTGCTGCACACTGCTTTTATTTCAGTATGGTGACGTATTTCCAACTGAAACTGAATATTCCAAACGAACAGTTGGAGGGGTGTGGCTAAGCATATTTTGCACAAACCACCAAACTGAAGTCATCAGGGAAAGACTGCCATTCCAGAGCAGAAGCAAATGCTTAGATTTTGATTGCCAGTGTTCTTTCTTAGTCGAATAAGTGTTCACTTTAAGGGGACATTTTCAAAACGTTTACAGACAAAAACAGGACACCTTTTATGCATTTTGCCTATTTGTTTACACGGCAACTGTGTTTTTGTAATTGAATAAGGATAACTCTGAAAATGGGTTACAGAAGATTTTGAAAATGCCGCCATTGTCGCAACTATGTAAACATCCAAAAGGAAAGTCGTTAAAAACAATGACATTATGCGCATGCATATTCATGTTTACGCAGGATAAAGGTAAGTGCAAAAAACACACAAATATGGCTTACTACACGGTAGTGTTTTAGCTCAATTGTTGGCTAAAGGCTTATTTATAGCTATGCGTCACAAACATGCATATGTGTACGGTCCGACACAGCCTTTGTGCGGTAGCATAGCCCTCATCACGGCTGACACCGATGCTGACGCGCACCTGAAAAACAATGTAACTATGTGTCGTTGCGACGTGTATCGCAAGCTCTGTGATTGGTCGGTTGGGTAGCTGTGATGAGTGTGGGCGGTGGTAAGAGCAGCAAGCCCGATGGAGAGACTGTTTACGCATAAGTGTCGAGTCCTGTGAAGGAGCTCCAGATGGAAACTTTTGTTTTGTCTTTACCATATAGTTGAAGTTGTTGCACGTCTCCCGGTTCCCGCCTCTAAAAGAGCTAGTTTTAGCTTCTTGTACATTAAGGTAGCGCTTAGAAAAAATAAAAACCCCACAAAGAAACAGAGGAACATTAAAACACGCTGCCAGCAGAAGTGCTATTACAGAGCAACACAAACAGCATGCAGAAGTATAAATGCACAACTACACGTCACGGCGATCACTCGACACAGAAGTATAAATCAGCCTTAAGGCTTCATCAGCAAAGTGTGGATTTACTTTACATTCGTCACTTCCTTACAAGTACTGTTACTTGCCCATTTTCAGAGATGTGTAAATGTGTAAACAATCTTTAAAACGTTGTAATGTAAACTTGAATTAAAAAAATACTTTAGTTCATGTAAACTTAAACTTGTTGACTAACAATGTGCACAAACAAAATAAACATTGTATATTTTGATTCCATGCAGACTTTAACCTCACTGTAGCCCTTCAGGTTTTATTTTTTCATACAAAGATAAGTGCGAACATGCGAGGGCGCCTGATGTACTGAAACCAGGAGGTGAGATTCAAGTCTCATACCTGCAATAAATCACTCAAGTAACGTCTCATGTGTATCTGACGGATAATAGCTACAGGGATCAGAGCAGCAGTGTCTGTTTTCAGCTCTTACATGTGACTCCGACGGCTGTGGCAGGGATCCAGGACTCAGCACAGGAGATCCCGAGGGGCTGCAGAGCTCAGGGAAAGGGTTCGGAATAGCTGGCAAAGACGCCGGACGAACTAGCAACTCTTCTTCTTGAAGTCGCCTACAAGGGGTGACACAGAGAGCCAAGGGTAAAGGTTGTACTTGTCATTTTCTACAACAGTAAAAAGAAATTATTAAAAATATACATGCTGTTGCTAGCACTTAAATGGATAGTTGACCCAAAAATGAAAATTTGCTCAATATTTACTCAGCCTAACTAGCAATTAATTGAAATTCAGTTTCAATTTCGGCTTCCAATTATTATGAAAAATGTAATCATTAATAGAGATAAATGATTATCGTGTTATATCTCGCCTCCTTTCCAGCAGTACACATTTATTCCTCTACAAAGCTCAGTTTCACATGAAAATTAGTAAAAGTATGTACTGTACATGACTCTTGCAAAATGAGACGTGCTTCATTTATTGATGTGTATTCGATTCATTCATTTTTTTTTAAAAGTACGATAGAAAACCAGAGATGCACATATTTACATTAATCTTAAGGCGAGTGCTTCAAATACAAGCAAACAAAAATGTCAAACGGTGGCATTTAGTGATTAAATAAACATTAACCTTCACTTGTTATGTATTAAGCAAACATAAAGGTTTAAAAAACCTAAGCAAGTTGAATGTAAAGAATGAAAAGGTATGTAAATCGATAGCACTATATTCCTGCTGCAGTGTTTTTATTGTTACAAATGAAACAACAAAAGACGAGGCCTAAATCACTCACAGCTCTTGACTGAAAGACTTTTTGTAGCTTTATTAAGAAACAATTTTTTTTCTCTTTTTTCTTACAGTGTAGATCAGGGTAGGCATGGGCCGGTATACGATTCTGACGGTATGATAACCTTGGATAAAAATAAAAAACACTGTTTTCCCCCATGAGTACAATATACTTCATTTTGAGAAACATTTTAAATATTTTGGTGCAGTAAACATGTCAGGCTAAATAATTCAAGTGAATCATTGACTTCTGCAGTCTTCATTTGTTTCAAAAACACGGATTTCTTTAAAATTTACACCTAAAAAAGGGTTGTACCTAAAAAAAAATCAGGGGTGCCCAATCTTGTTCATGGAGATCTACTTTCATGCAGAGTTCAGCTGCAGCATTGATCAAACGCATCAAATGTCTTTAATAACCAAGTGCTCCCTCAGATCCTACATACTTGGACTCTGCAGGAAGGTAGATCTCCAGGAAGAGGATTGGGCATCTTAATGCTTAATTGATTGAACAATTAATGCTTAAAGCACAGTTTGTTTCATGTTTTTATTCTATTGTATCTTTCCCCTTTCCACTGTGGGAACTTTTGGTTAGTTTGTTTTTAATGTTGTTCCATTTTGCTTCAGTATTAAGAATTGTGAAACGTACAATCTTTGAAAGTGTAATATGACCAAAATAATATGTAAGAAACTAGGGCTGGGTGATAAAATCTGTGTAGGTAATTATTGAGCGAACACCATTGTCAATAACGATAAAAAAAAAAAGTTTGGTATAAAGTTTCAGTATAAAGAGCTATAGATTTATTCAATCTAATCTGCTGAGCACGCTCCTTGGAAGCAATGCCAATAAGCTTAGGGTGCAAGTTTGTCATTTCCAATGGAGGCATGTGACTTGCACAACGCACACATGGTGTGCAAGCGGTGCATATGTGACGTGCGCCAATGGCAGTGGCTAGCAGTAGTGAAGAGATTGTAACCAAAAAAGGATGTAAGGATGTCGCCAAAGTGGCTTTTTGGTTTAGCATAGGGGGTAATGTAGTCTTATGGCCCGTTTCCACTGAGTGGTACAGTACGGTACGGTACAGGTCGGTACGGGTCACCTTTATCAGGCTTGCGTTTCCACTGCAAAAGGGTACTCTTTTGGTGGGCGTGGTGTACGACAGAAAGTTTGTCGACGTCATTTTCGCTCGAGGAAATGTCAACAGTAAAGCTTTATGGGTCGTTCACAAATCATACGAGAAGCACTTCTCACAAAACAGATGCTTTATTATACACATAAACACTGGTATAAAAATGTCATTACTGACTGAACATGATCTGATTATAACTGCAGATCAATAATGCGAAATAGCCTACGGTCCGCGATTATATCAAATAAATAAATAAATGCAGCATATATAAACACATACAGCCCCACACAGTCTCCGGTGTTACCAAATTACAGAAAAACTACACACAGCAGACATGTATGCCTTATTTACGAAATAGAGCCCCGTCTGTGCAAACCTCTCATCTGTATCTTTTATCTTCACCAGTACATGTAGCCTCTCCGTCATTATTCTCTCATTAGAGAGTAACTCTGTCATTCCGAGTTTATAATAGTCCAGGTTAAGAACTTTGTTATTTCAAACATTGACGCGCACGCTAGCACAAGAGACAAGCAAAACCTCACGCGCTCGCGCTTATGGGCTCATAACCCATAAGAATCTGCTCTTCTCTCGGCTTTGTGGCCGTTCAAGACGACGACAAGGTTTGTTTAAGCCCAGGTCAACCATGGCTCGTTATTATATGCTGATATTATTTCGGAGCATTGTCTCTCGGCTGTGTATTAAACATGGCGGGTCCTTTGTTTTCATTCTGCTTGTTGCGTGAGCAAATGACGTATCTCTGTAAGCCAATGGCGTTCAGCTGCGCGTCTAGCTCCACCTTACGGCTCGCTTTGGTACGCTTGGGACCCTTTGCACAGGGTGACTAAAAAGTGGTACGGTACGGTTCGGTTCGGTACGCTTTCCACTGTCTAAAAGTGTACCGAACCGTACCGTACCGTACCACTCAGTGGAAACAGGCCAATAATGTAGTCATAATGTGTAATGTTGCAATGTGTACTTGAATAATGATGGTTATTTATTTTACTTGAAAGCTCAGATTTGATAATCATAATTTATTTTGTTTACAGAGTTTGAGGTTTACCGTGTCATTATTATTCACACCTAAAGTTTGCTTGAATTGTTCAGCATTTACACTTTTAGCACACACTTTGTAACATTTTATCTATCAAGTTTAAGAGAGTCTCTTTAACACATTTGTTTTATTATAAAGAGACGAGATATTGTTTAAATATTTTTGGTTTATTATAAAAAATAAACTAATATTCCTAAATGGACTGTTAAAAAACATAAAAATTTTATCATCAATACCGAATGATATGAAACATGATATCATGATTTTTTGCAATATTGCCCAGCCCTATTCCAAACCTTTGTGAGTTATTTATTGTGTTTAACACTAAAGATGATATCTTGAAAAAACTAAATTCCCATAGAAAAAAAACAAAAACCAAATACTCTCGTAGTCAGTGGTTAAAGGTTTGCCTTTCAACATTTCCTCTTTCATGTTTAACACAACAAAAAAAGGGACTGGAACAAGTAAAGTGTGATTAAATGATGACAGAATGTCTGTCTTTGGATGAACTATATCCCTAATAAATATAAAGTGCTAACATATCTAACCAAATCACCTCGTTCGTCTCGAGTCACCTTCAGTAGTTCATTAACAATGCAGTATTCCCAATATCACCTCTGTTTTAATCAATATGAAACCGAGCAGGAAATTAAAGCCCTGAGTGCAGTAAAGCGATAGGCTAATGAAAAATAAATCAGAAGAATCCTAATGAAATTCTCACCGCTGCATTATAGATTCTACTACAGAATATATGAATGAAAGCGAGAGATTTGAAACCCACTTAGCCAACCGAGAATCGGTTCATGAACTCTGCTGGTGTTCAGCAGAGTTCAGCAGACAGACACATAGACTGCAGATGCTAAACTCGTCTTCGGTTCTTTGATCTACATCAATAAGACTGGGAATAATACATGACTGCCTCGGCGCAGTTGGAGCGACCATAATAACTGAGGGAATAACTGAGGGAATTTTTAAAATCCGAACCGTAGCAGGGGGTGGGCCGTTCAGGGTTCATGGCCGAGTCAGAACGAAAGAAGACTGTGTGTCTGTGTGAGTGTGTGTGGAGAGGGAAACCTCTGCGTGAACCCATCTCGGTGTGTATGCGTGTGAAACTACACCCTGCTGTCATGGAGATCAGAGAAGAGCGGATGAAAGACAGAGAACGACACAGAAGCCCTGCAGAAAGGTGAGGTGTAAAAGAGCTGATTAGAACAACTTTGAGAGGATTTCGCAGAGAGGAAAGATTATGGCTATGAACACTAACAGAAAAGCAGCCCACATACATAATGCATAATTAATGGGGACTGATGGAATATAGATTTAAAAGTGCTAAACAACTAATGGATTATTATTAAAAGACTAGTAATGATCAATATTAGATTCATTAAGAAGATACTTATAGATATAAACAAATCATCACCTTAGAAATATAAGGTTCTATCTGACATTTGTCAAAATTTTGTTATTGACATACTGTTATTAATTGACAACTTATTTACATTGTGTTTTTTTATGAGTTGTTTACATTTTAAGACTTTTTATTTAAAAAAAACAAATGGTATACATGTACTGTTTGCTATGAAATGCAAAAACTTTGAAGCTCAATATCTCAAAATCATTCAGAACACAGATAGAACCTTACAATTCCAAGGTGACGAAATGTAGATTAAATTGCACTAAATTCAATTCACATATCAACAAGATGTGTTTCTTTATGAAAATTCTTAAAGGTGCAGTAGGTGATTGTCTTCAGAAACATTTTTTGTTGTGCTGGTTGAAAGTCTGCTCACATTCCAATAGTACTGATTAAAGTAAATGATCTAAACGTATTTATATGTATTTTTATATTCTGGATAAGCCACAAGACTAAAAAAATGTTCATCCAATTAAAATAGTGTCGGACCGACATCTCCCATAATTCCGACAAGTAGTTTAAACTGTTTGTCAGCAAATGTTGATTTGAGCTCGTGTGCACCTGTTTTCACACAGATCTGCCGTTTGAGCATACATGCGCTGCGCGTTCATGAGAAAGAGAGAGAGCGAGAGGTAAAAACATGGCGAATCAAAACTTTTTAAAATCCCGAATCAATATTGGAGTTAGTTTTGCACGCTGGCTGACACCATGGCTAAAGGATTTCTTTTAGACAGGTAATGCTATGTTTTAAAACTATTTTAATCACGCAGAGCTGACGTAGATGTTGTTGTTACAAATGGGTTATATGCACAGAAGTGTTGTTCAGCCACTGAAATCTTCCGGCGATAGATTGATGTGACTATTTTCTGTTTCATAAGGGACCTTAACAGCATCGATAATGTCGATTTTATTTTTTATTTTAAACATCAGTAAATAGCACTATTACACCTAGTCTGCTTTACTGATTTGGTTTTACATTCACATTGGTTCATTTTTGAACAATGACGACCTGTGACGCACTCCCTATATTGTTTACCATGCTACTCTGAATATTCGGTCAGAAATAGTGGCTTTGTAACGAGTATAATTCCTGCACGCTGCTAGCCAAGCTTTAGCTCAACAAATGAGAGAGGGTTCTGCTGTCTTCTTTAAGGTGTGTGCACTCATGTTTTCAGGAGGCATGGCTTTGGACAGACTGTGTTTCAGAGATTTATGCAGACAGGTTAGCATTGTGGCAGATCACCTACTGCACCTTTAATGACAGTTGTGCGTTGGAACAAGTAAGGTTGCAACACCTTTTGACAAAATACTTTTTTTTGTATTTAAAAAAAAAGCCATTTTAAAATGATGAAATATTACAACATAACATCCATAAGATCCACTTTATAAAAAACAGAAGCATATGCGGTTCGCATACTGGATGCGCTGCTCTGTGCCGCGCTGTGACATGCATAGGACAGTTGGAAGTAATGCACACCGGACACGCACATTCGCATGTTGTTTAAAATGAAACTATTTAGATGGCACTCTGTGGAGCGGCAGAATTATGAACAGTGTCCTGAGTCATAGCAGGGCTTGATAGAAATTTATGTTTAGAATTATATATGCATTTCCAAAGTTTATTGAAGCATGAATGACGAAGCATAAATTACAAAAGCATGAATGATGTCATGAGCTTAGTGTTTTAAATAATATTTCACAGCATAAATTGAAAGAAATTAATAATTAATTAAAATATAAATAAATAAATTTAATTAAATAAAAAAACACAGAATATAATAAAATCAAGAAAATTATTTATTTATTTATTTATTTATTTATTTTTTATTTTAGAACCTAGAATTACCAAGTAGTATAATTTATATTAGTACTACTAATAAAATCTAGAAATGTTTGTTGACACCAACGTATGATTTCTGAATGACCGTGGGACTTTAAAAAAAATAATACATTTTTATGCTATAGTTCTTCCTAAAAAGCTTAACAAAGTTTAGCAAAATTTACTGAACATTCACTTCACCAATCTGTATGATTAAAACACACACATACATATTTCTAAGACCCCGTTTACACTAGTGCATTTTAGTTTTAAAACGGCGTTTTAGCATGAAAACAATCCGCGTCCACACAGCGTTTCACCCAGCGTCTCTCAACAGATCTCCGTCCACACAGAAACGTATATCACGTGACCATTCTGGGCATGCACATTCAAGTATAAACAGGAAGCACGTGTCTCGCTCGGCATTTGGTTATTGTTAGTCAACAAACGCTGGTTGAACGATGAACGCGATGGCAAATAAAGCAAGAGAGGTCTTTTTGTGGACAGACGACGAGGTCGAGTTGTTACTTAAAGTAACAAATGAATATAAAACATCCATAGCTATCGAAAATACAGTGTTTAGAGTGAAAACTGGTCTGCCGTCTGCCAGTGTCGTTATAGCCATGTGCGCTTGACGAATAAGGGAAGGTTACGCAATGACCCAAAAGCCCCAATCACGTAGCGGATCTCAGCAGCCACACCTCCGTTTTAAAGGTCTCCGTTTTCCCACATCCACACTAAGACGCAGCAGCAGCGTTTTAAAATGAAAACGACCTCTCCAGCGTTTCCAAAACGCTCCGTTTTCGCGGCTTAAAAACTCCGGCGTAGTGTGGACGGATGGCGTAACCGTAGCAGAACTTAAGCGTTTTAAAACGAAAACGCACTAGTGTAAACAGGGCCTAAGACTGCATATACTGCATCTATTACCTGACAGCATGTATGTGCATTGGTTGAGATCGCCGGAGTCTTTGGGCAGGAGAGTGAGGGGCAGTCACTTTATGACTAGGGGCCCGTGGCAGTGGGGCCACTCTGTTGCCATGGAGACCACTGCCATCAGTGCTGTGCAAGAGGGGTGCGGAGTCTGAATGCTGGGTCTCACAGGTTGCATAGATGCTCTCGTAGGACGAAAGAGAGGCCATGTCATTCACCAGAGCCTCCAGATCTACATCATCCTCTGCAGAAAAACAAAACATGGAGCTTTATATTAATTCACAAAACTGCATCAGCGAAAGCCACAAGACTAACAATAACCTGAATTCGGTGCATAATAATTGAGAGAATATTTGTATTTTTATTTAATTGACTCAATTACTATTTGCATTTTTTTTTAATAATGTATTAAAAATTATATATGAAAAAAATTATGAATTAAAAATTGATTATGTGAAAGTAAAAACATCAATGTTTCAAATTATAAACTTTTCCAAATGTGTATTAATGAAATGTTCCACGTGGTGTGTTACTTGAACAACAAATCATCATTTTAGAAAGATTTCGAAGGATCGTGTGGCACTGAAGACTGGAGGAATGGCAACTGAAACTTCAAGTGTGCCATCACAAAGAGAGCTTACATTTAAAACAAAATAAATTAAACAACAAAAGAAAAAAATATATATTTTACATTTAAAGTATCTGGGGTTTTTTTTTTTGTTTGTTTGTTTAAAGGGGACCTATTATGCCCCTTTTTACAAGATCTAAAATAAGATCCTGATGTCCCTAGAATGTGTATGTGAATTTTCAGCTCAAAATACCCCACAAATATAGGTTTTTAACTCTATGAAACTGCCCTTTTAAGACTTTGATCCTAATTGTGCCCTTTCGGTGACTGCCGCTTTAAATTTAAATGAGATTGTGATCCTTTTCAAAAGAGGGCGGAGCTACAAACGCCTGTGTGTCAGCATAGTGGCAGATTCAAAAACATGACTAATGTCTAGGGCCAGATGGAATCTGCAGATATTTTTTGCTATTTCTGCAGAGTATTTTGTTAAAAATCTGTGGATTTATGCAGAATGATTTTAGGAGTATCATAACTAAAAACTTAATATGTGAAATAAATGTTATACCTTTTTAACGTGTATTTAATGTTTATAATGTGAATCCAATTAGAGCCACTTTATTTGGTAAACCATGCAAATCTCTCCTATAAAATATGCAGAAAATTGTATTTTACAAACTGTATTGTAAATAAATATGAATATTTTCATATTAGTCAATATTATTACTGAAATTTATTTAAAAACTGAATAAATATAAATGTACACACATTTACAGCAGTAAATAAACAGAATCAATGATGGGCTAAAAATCTGCGGAAAACTGCGGAATTCTACGCTCGCAGATTTCGTGTGGCCCTACTAATGTCCTATGCTAATGAGAGAGAGATGGTCACTAATGGGTGGGCTTTCCCCCTGATGACACTTACAATGAGAGAACGTCAAAGTGTTTCTGCAGACTGTTTTATGAAGTGGCATTATAAAAAATAAAATTAACAAATTTTTACAATTAGAAGCTGGTTATATTCACAGACTGCTCTGACACAATTGTGTTTAAACTGATTATAAAAGTGATTTTTGCATGATAAAAAGTAAAATATGTGTTTAAATGTAAAATGTTCAGCTTTAATATTGCAAATAAATAATTAAAAATACTCATGCTTTACAATATTTTTGATCAAATAAATTCTGCAGTTTTTTGGGTTTTTTTTTTTTGGTGATCACCGGAGACATTTTTCTAAAATGCAGCATTTTAATAAGGGATGTACCGATATGGATTTTTTAGCCGATAACAATAACCGATAGCTCTAAAATTTTGGAGACCAATAATCAATATACTACAGGCGATAAATATAAATATTTCAAAATGTTATATTTTTTATACAGTGAACAACTGATTTAATTTAAAAACTTTTGAAAGTTTGATCTGATCTTATGAACTGAATAGCCTACTCAAAGCAAAAAAAAAAAAAAAAAAAATTTCTAAATTGCCAGGTGATTATATAGACCTATATTCACAATTTCACATAAATCAGCATTTCAAAAATAAATTATTAACTTTTTTCTTTGCATAGCAAATTAACATGCAACTTGACTGTTGCATAAAAATAATAGGTTAAATAACAAAATGGGATGTAATTAAAAGTTAAATAAATATATTTTAAATAAAATGAAAATGAAAGACAGCAATACCACACAAAGAAAGAACGGACTTTGAAGGAATAAACAATGTGATGAAAGCTCTGTTTCTAAACAAAGTCTGAACAAGTTCCATACGCGCATGCGAGAGGCAGGCAGCTTTACACAATATTTCAAAGCTTTTTTTAATCAAACTAACTTTTAATCTAGTGATATAAAAAAATAATAAAAAATTTTAAAAATTGAAGCTATCGATAAGAATTTTAATTCACATAAAATTATAAACTAAAATGTTATGTACAGCCAATGTTAACATGTTATCCAGAACCATGGCAGTACAGCAGGATTAAATTATTAAGATTTAATTTACTTTGACAGAACAATTTCACTACCATTACAATAAACACATCAGCCCTACTGTTAGTAAGAAGCTTTTAGATTGTGGAATGCCGTTTTAGCTTCGTGCCAGACATAATGGGACGCATGTCATCCAAAACGTTCCATTTTTGACTCACACAACATTCTTCCAAAAGACTTGGGGATCAGCCAGGTGCTCTTGGCGGATGAGAGATGAGCGCTTATGTTCTTGGTTAGCAGTGGTTTCCACACTGCTCCTCTCCCAGCCCGCATTTCTTTGGAAGAGTTTTTTAAGATCCTCTGTGGCTTCCTGGATGATTTTAAGTTGAGCCTTTGGTCACACTTTGACAGTTCAGCCACAGAACATTCACTGCCGCGTCTACTTGTTCTCTATATGTATTATGCTTCAGTGGCGTCCTAAAATTTCAGGAATGGTCCCAGTAAAAAGCGATACCAAAGAAACTTTAGTTACAGGCTTTCCCTAAGTCTTAAGTAGGTTTAATCAAATATGTTTGCAGATGATGACAATTTGGCTAATGATTTGGGTCAGCAATGAAAAGATCACATAGGTTTTATCTAAACAGCATTAGTATAAGCCATGAAACACTATGAAAGTATCCTGCCACTAGCAACAAATTGCCACAAGATGGCAGTATTAAGTCAAATCCGTACACACCAAAGCGGTCAGTCCTTTGGTCACATTTCCCAGCATTCCTCGAAGCAATCAAACCTCTTAAATCAAACTGAAGAAAGCTCATCTTGGAGTCATTGACCCCACAAAACAACTCCATTCCAAAATCAAATATTTCACCAATCTTCCTCTCATTGGAAACACGTCATCATGATGCATTCTGGGCTGTGGGAAGAACAGCAGGTGGTTTGTGCGCATGAGACGCTACATGCCTGTTAAATGAAGCAAAGAGGACAGGTTCAATAGATGCCATGTGTATTTTCACTAACTTGGTTGATGAATAGAACGCCTAAACCTAGTGAATCTCAACTGGTTTTGTTGTGGGAGCTCAAACGTTGACCTTTCACAGTGTCATAACTACATTTTATCACTAGCATTTTCCCTCCCTGCCATCCACAACCTTATCAAAACAGCCCCTAGACACATTTTTGGGGTCACGACCCTTGAGTTTAGAAGCACTCTGTGCAATCAAGACCCATAAAAGCCAAGCTTTTAAGGCCCTCGAGTGATTTGCTCAAACAACTGGTGACTTTAAAAGGTTAGCAAATCATGCTAAAATGTAATGCTAGTGCAGCGTGGTCACCTTGCTACCTTTTCTATGCTTTACAAGCTTGGATCAATATGGGACTACAAGTTTCATCAATGATAACTGCTCAGCCTGATGAGAAAAAGCAATTTGGTGACCCACGCTCTCAGAGACAAATATACAGTAAGCTTGAGTAACTAAAAAGACCATTTATAGCAGCTAACAAACCAAACAATAGAAAAAATAATTCTGGTTAATTTATTTATTATTATTTAATAGTATTACTTATCTGTTTGTAGTCCGTACTAAGATTGATGATAACTATAATGATTATATAGACACAGTGCATAGTATGATTATAGTAAACAAAACATTCCATTTGTGTGAATGCTAACATAGCTAATGCTACATAAATAGCTACTTTGGTATCTCGTGGCGGTTAAAAAAAGATTAAGCTACAAATCAATAAAATTGGCTAACTGGCTAATATTAAAGTCACAGAACTAGAGGTAGCAACAGATTTTACTTCTGCATATGTTTACATACTGTTGAGTGTGACAAATTAATATACAGCAAAAGATGTGGGGCGAGACTCAGTTTTATGTATTGATTGATGATTGGATTTTGAAATATGGGCTTTTATCTCAAATTGAAGACATATGTACATGACCCTTGTGGTAAAACACCTCACCAGACACAAGCTTGTCTTTTACATTTGACAAATCAGTCATTTCTATAATAAAAATATCTAGTTAAATAAATAAAAAAAGCTCAATAAAACATTTACAAGGACAAATCATTAAAAATAGCAACCATAACATCCATATGGACAAGGTGAAACTTAATTTCATGTCGACTTGAATGTATATGTCTAACTAAAACCCAGAAAGCTCAGTTACCTTAGCAAAGTGACCAATCACAGGGGCCGATTTGAAAAACTGTTCTAAATCAAAGCTCTGCTTCAGACTTCCTCTGGAATACCAGCAGCGTCCGACCGGTGCATTCCGCACATACCCCAGGCCCACACACTTCCGCATGTGTGTCCGAATGTAAGTGTTTGTGTATGTAAGGAGAGAGCTCGGCAAGTGTCCTGTGTGCTAAAGACGTCTCCTCAAGTGCAAACATGCACACAAACAGACCAAAAAGCATTCAATGAACAGAGCTTTCAAAACAACGAGGAACAATTTGTCAAAAGGTACAACGAGTACAAGCGAGTGTCAAACAGCATCTTTCCATTTACTTCTCTCAGAGCTAAGTGGTCCAGATATGCCTTTCCAAATCCTCCCTCCCAGCCTCCCTCCTTCCCTCTTCCTTTCACATTTTTTAAACTGCAAAAACAAATCATTTACATATCTTGAAGTATGTTGATCATACCATGACTTTAGAAAACTCATGGTTTGGATTTACTTTAGTGCCAGAACAGTAACACACTCAAAAAAGGCATTGGTTTATGTTCTTATATGTGACTCCTAAGCTAAAATGACACATTTTTTGAGTTTTTTTCTAGTGACAACTTAATTGTTGTATGTTCAATCCACTTAAATTTGTATCAACTAAAGTCAGATTTATACTTCTGCGTCAAGCGCACATGTATGCTCTGGTGCAGCCATCACGCAGTCGCACAGCCCTCGCTGCTGCTGATGCTGACGCACACCTCTCAAAAAATGTAAATACACGTCACAACGACGCATAGAGCAAGCTCTGGGATTGGTCGGCTTGGTAGCTGTGACAAGCGTGTTTTAGCTAGTTGTACTTTAAGGTAGCATTCAGAAAAAAACAAAACACCCTCAGAGAAACTCGATACAGAGGAACATAACAATCTACTGCCAGTAGGGCTGTGCAATATGGGCAAAATAATCATATAGAGTTTTTTTGAAGGAATATTGCGATTATATTTGCGATTTTGGCAGCTGTTTTTGCTTTTTCAAACAAGCTACATACATTCTAAATGTATTCAGTGCTCAAGAAGCATAACAAAACATTTTACAATGAAATAACATAGTATTTAAAACAGATTAAGATTAACTAACCTCAACTCTAGTTAAAAACATACTGTACACAGTGATACTAACTGCTTGATAAACAAAACTGTAATAAATTGTCTTAAAAACAGACATGAAAAATAAAGATTAACTAACCTCAATTCCAGTAAATTAAAACCACATATTGGGTTCTCCCACTCAACTTCGTTGTGCGCGGAGTGAGCTCTGATTGGTTAACATCTTTCTTTCGCTCAGCTTAGCTATAATTGCCCCGTGTGCTGCGTCAGCTCTGATTGGTTAACATATTAAAATCATGCGCACAAGAACATGAACAAAAATCTAAATAAATCAATAGATAAAATTGCAGCCTTACGCGGTTTAGAAACAGCATGCGCTTAAATCGTGATTTTTTTTGCACAGCTTTAACTGCCAGCTAGCGTTTTGGAAGTTTTATAGCTGAGCAACACAAACAGCATGCCGAAGTATAAATGCACAGCTATGTGCAAGGCATGCACCATGGGTCACGGCGTTCACTCGATGCAGAAGTATAAATCATCCGTAATAACTTGATTCATTTATGTTGTCCCAATACAAATCGATTGTGTGGAGCCCAGCATTTTCTACAGTGTGATACTATTTAATGCAAAAAAAATCTATATAATAAAATTACAAGTTAAAAAAAACTGTTGTGTACTGATATAATTTTTTTGAATGTGATTATGGTAATGTAATGTATTTTTTCACATCCACAATGAGTATAATGTGGTTGAGGACATATTAACTCAAGTATCATGACAATTTCATGATAATATCATTGTACTCCATAGTGCACAGTGATGAACTATTATTGCATGTTCTTATGGTAAAACTACATTTTTGTGAAATCATGCATGTTTGCCAGGAAATCTTGTCCAAATCACAAGCTTGATGTGTATATGTGGCTAGTTTGTAGATTGTGGCTTTTATTGGATAGTTTGTACGGTGTAAAAGGAAGGGGGGTCTGATGTAGAGCCTAAAACTGAAACTAAACATCCTGAAACTACGTGAAATTGTAAACCTGCTGTAATTAATGCCTTAATCACCTTTAAAATGTATCATTCACATTTCAACCGAGGAACCTGTCAAAGAGCCAACAGTATCCAGCTCAAATAAATGGAACAATATTAAACGGCAATGTATAAGGTAGATTCCCTCAACGGATTTATAAAGGAGGATGTAGAGATCTCTTCAGAGGCTAATACAGACACACTGTCTCTTTCCTGTTGTTTTTCTTCCAGCTCTCTTCTTTCCTCACTTTGGAACTGCGTGTCAGAAGACGGTCCAACCTCATGTGCCCAATTCTTTCCTTCTTGCTCTCTCTCTCTTTTTGAGTGTGCACTGAATATAGGTCACCTCATATAACTCCTGTCTCAACTTATAGAGCGCAAACAGGCATGTAACTGCAAGTATGCACACACTCAACACACACACACACACTCAACCAATGGCTGGCCACAGATGACCAGAAATAAACACAACAAGAAAGATTTATGGGCTTTCAGTTAGTGTGTATGTGTGTGTGTGTGTGTGTGTGTGTGTGTGT
>CAIGQQ010012738.1:650142-678522 GCA_903798035.1 Danio albolineatus
TGTGTGTGTGTGTGTGTGTGTGTGTGTGTGTGTGTGTGTGTGTGTGTTTGTCTGTATGTATGTATAAACATGCATACATACATACATACATACACGCATACATACATACACATATATAGTGTATGCGTTTATACAACAGTTCTGTCTGGCTCTTGAATCTGATTGAATGATAGCCATGGTATATTCTACAAATACAGCCTAGTCCCTACTGTATTGCTCCACCCACACAGAGTGACAGCAGATCAATAAACTCACTACAGTTTAAAAAAAATATAGCAGCTGTTGAACTATGAGGGGAAAAAAATGAATGAATGAATAATCGTCATCGAGTTAAAATGTTCAACTTATTGATATTTTGATTTTAGGCCGTTCCTAAGGTATGAGTAAGATTTTTTTTTTTTACATCTCCAGCAGAAAAAATATCCAAAGATGTCATTTTAAATTGTAAAGAAGATGTTTTTGAAACTAAAGAAGAAAGCAGAAGTCAATGATTTATTTGAATTATTTAGCCTGACATGTTTACTGCTCCAAAATATTCTACATCTTTCAAAAAATGAAATATATCGTGTTCAAAGGGGAAAAAATATTTTTTTTTTTTTTTCATTCAGACATTTAAAAAGAATATATTTTAGAGCAGTAATCACAATACCGTGATACTGTGAAATCGTGATATTTTTATTCAAGGTTATCATACCGTAATAATCTTATACCGGCCCGTGCCTACTTGTAAGTTTAATAAAAAAAATTAAATACTGAATTATTTATACAATCAAGACTATGCAGTGTAATCTAACATTTGATAATTCAATTCCTGTACCTGAATTCTTGTACCTGAAGTAGCTATATAAGCCATTTGGAGAAATTTTATTCTAATCGCAATATATAATCGCAGAAAACCAAAAAATTGCAACAGATACTGCTCTACTGCAGCTAAAATTAATGCACCAACTACACTGAACCGTGAATTCATTTTAAATACAGATTTAAAATACATTTATTGCCAAGCTTGTATTCATTAGATGGGAGAAAACGTGCATAAAACAAAACAAACTAACGCCAATGGACAAACATACAGAACTGTATATAGTGCATGTAGAGATGAGCCATGGGTGAATGCAAAAACATAAACAAAGTGTGCAAAAATATATATCATGCACGTCTTTGGCAGTAGCAATTATATGTACATACATACTGTACATACATATCTTTGCGTGCATGAAAGGAACCCCATCCATCGTTTCCAATATATCTATGTAGAACCAGTGCAAGGCAAACTACGAGCAAAAATAAGCAAGCTATGCACACAGCAATGACCCTAGTGATTTCAAACCGCACACACAATCTCACACCATATAATTCAAAGCAGAATGCACAAGGCTGGAAGAAGTAGCCCAAGAAAAAAAATAATAAAAATAAAGCCACATTTTCAATTTCCAGTTTTCTAGGAAACCCAAGAACATGGAAGCCGAGTTTCCAGGAACTAGCCTCTGCCAGAGGTCCCCATGCTCTCTTTTTCTGCCTGCCTTCTTTCTATTTCTCTTCATGCTGCACCAAGCCAGTCGGCTCTCAGAAAGAGAGAAAAACATCTATAAAAACAAGAAAGGAAATTTACAGCTCTGAGAAAGCTTCTCTAATGCTTTAGCCAGTGTACTGTTAATCTTGCGAAGTGTTAAAAGACCAAAAAAAGTTAACACATGCTGCTCGCACCCCAAAAAAAAAAAAAAAACACAGCAGAAAGAGTTTGGTTTAATTTTTAAGTTACATTTTGGCCATATTGCTTCATACTGAAATTGTAAAGGCTTTAAAAGATAGATTTACTCTATTCGAGGAATAAAAAAAAAAGAGGAGAATGTGTAGCAGTGGATGACAGAGGAATGCAAGAGGGTGTGTGTGTGTGTCTATGTGTGTGTGTTGTACTTGGACGGGCTCCAGGCCTTGTGTCCGTTATGTAAACCTTAACCCCCAGCTGATTCCACAGGGCAACAAAGACAGCAAATTTCCTAGAAAGGGAGGTCACGTGACCACTGCAGAGCCTAGGCTATTGACAAAGAGCGGTTAGAAAGCCAAAGCATTTAGGAGTTGACCTTTGACCTCAAAAGTTATAACCGGGCCATTCTAGGCGCTGATGTGATATACAAACACACTGACAAACATAAACACAAGTGCTCAACTTTCCCATTTGGCTCTCGGTGACCAGACACCGTGCTATAAACCTGAAACACAATTCCAAGTCTCTGCTTGACCTACGGCCTTTGACTCTAATCCTCATCCTCATTAACTACAAGCGACTTAAGACTTAAAACTCTCCATGTATTTTATTCTTAACCATAACCAAGACGAAGAGGAATAAAGGACGACTCTCGGAGTGACTGGGGGGGGATAAAATAAAACAAAAAGGCCCAATTTTCTGTTGACTGAAGTGAATATGAAGAAACACAGAGAAGGCAGAAAATAAATAAATGAATGATTGAATGAATGAATGGGGAAAAGGAGGCAAGTTTAGAGGAAAACATGGCTAGGATAAAGCAAAATTACAATAAATACAATAAATCCTATTAAACATACAATATATCAGGGTTTCTGCAGGTTTCACCAGGTTCAAGTTAGGACTTTAAGACATTAAGACCATTATGAATACAATTTTAGATTTATACAGGACTAAATGCTAAGTTTTTGTTTTTCTTTTTTTTCCCCAAAAAATATCACAGTTGGAAAAGATTTTTACTTGCCCCATCAAAAAAATATTATAATTTAATACATTTAATAATGCAATAATAATCATTTAATAATAAAAAAATATATAGGTCAAGTTAGTATCCTTAGCAGTAAATAAATGGAGAACTTTTAAACAAATGTTACTGTAAATTAAAAAGTTTTATTGAGATTGGGATTATTGGTGATTGTATGGGTGTTAATGGCCAGATTGGGTAGCTATGAATGGAGGAAAAATAATACCTGTTAAAAAAAGATTTAAGACCATCAACACAATATTTCAGTAGATTTAAGACTTTAAGGCCTAGAATTTAGCTTTTAAGATTTCAAAAATTAAGACTAAGACTGCAAATACCCTGCAGATACCCAGATATATACAATATATAATACATACAATAAATAAATTTATATGTCATGGCAATCACTGATAACTGGCTTATAATCCCATTTTATTCTATTTTTCAAATAAATAAATAAATTAAATATATATATATATATATATATATATATTCAAGTTGTACTTTAACAGTGTTTTAACATTAAATGATAAAAAAAGTATGAAATGAATAAATATACTGCATATAAATACTGTTTGATTTGATCCTACATAGATGCATAGTTCCTTTATAAAAAAGTTAATTAAATAAATATAATAAAACTATTTACATATAGCCCCTTTAATAGGATAATTCACTCATTAACGAAAACTGACTTACCATTAACTCAAAGTTATGGAACCATTTGAGGGAGAGTATGTTTTAATTTATGGGTGAACTGTCCCTTTAAAAGAGGCCGTATGTGACGTAAACAAAAAATAAAGTGAAGGTAAAGTTAATGATATAATTTTTAAGGCTTCAAAAAAGACAAAAAGCAAAACCATTTCTGCATTTCTTATGTGTTCTAGATTTCTTAAAGTGAGTATTGGGGCTGTGTTGCCCCCACCCCTGCTTGGGAAGATCCAGGCCAGGTGCCTGTGGCTCTGAGAAACCCCCTACAGAGTTATATACGGCCACAGACAGAGGGCAACTCGCACCCCTGCCCTCACTGTATACACTGAAGCTCAGCCACGTTCACAAGCACTTGTATAGACGTCCCGGGTGGGGGCAGGGAAGATGGGGGAGGGTCAGAGAAAGAAGCCGTTTGTGGACGAGATGAGAAGTTTATATTTGTAAACAAAAGAAATTATATTAGATAGAGCAAGAAGACAAGAAGAGTCAAATATAGAGAGAGGGCTGACTGCGCAGTTCGGGTATAAATAGCAACACCCGCCACTTTGCATGTCAGCTGTGCGGCACCATGGCAACGCCATGGCGACGAAAGGCATGCGGACATGCTACAGAGCCCTTGGGAACCGCTGCGCTGAAACGACGAATCTCCTTGTGCTGGTTTAGGAGGATTTGTGCAAGTGTATGTTTGGGTTTTACATGCATATTCCGCTTGAGGAGTCATTAGAGTACGGTCAGGAAACATTGACACAGTGCCCCGCTGAACCGGAATGCTCTGTAGATCCTATTGCCTCAGAGGGAGCGTTTACAGATACAGCTAAACGAAGCTCGAGTTTACCTGGTAGTTTGGATGGTGGAGGAAGTAGTCTGGACATCCAGCTAAGGCCATACTCAGAGTCACCTCAACTAAAAGGAGCCGTCACATGTACCTGAAAGAAAGCCATAGATGATATTTAGAAGAATATTTTGAAACTCAGTTTGGATCAATAGTAAAATTAATAAGAAGCAATATAAGGCCCAATCCCAATTCTATCCTTTAGCCTTCCCCTTACAACTTGTTTTGCGCATTCACATGAAGTAGAGGGGTCACAATTCTCTTTAGTTTGAAGGTGAAGGGAAACTGGAAGAGCTAGGTAGCCCTTGAAACTGAGATTTTTCAGGACCACACTCGAAATCAAAGGGTACGAAAAATTCCCCAGAATATACCATCTACTACGGCAGCATGGCTGTACACTGAAGTCAGAAGATGCACAAGTATTTTTTCTCATTATTACGAGTTTTTACAACAACAAAGCATATGTTTTAATACAATTATAACACCGTAAGTTTTACCATCATGCTTTAAAAAAAAAAAAAAAAAACGTTAAATTTTTTTTTTTTTCATCCAAAAAAAAAACCCTTGTATGGTCCCACAACATACTTTCACATCTGTCACAAGATGACACTCGATGACGTGTTGTAGTGGTGTCCCAATTCTTAGGAGTAAACTTTGAAGCCCTTCTCCTTCAAAATCTGTTTCAAGAGCCAAGGGTGAGGGTTAGGGGAAAAAAAAAAAATAAATAGAATTGGGATTTGGCCCAATGTTTTAATTTACAGTTTGCATTACAGGCTTAACAATGTAAAGTCACAATGAAAGTAGTGACATATTTTCTTTTGTATTTTGACCATTTGTATGAAATGGATAATCAAGATTATATTTAATAGGAATTGTAGGCAAGACTTTGTTCAATGCATTGTTTTTTGGGAGATGTTTTAAGCAGTGTGGATGTAATCTGGACACTTGATCATGGTAAATATCACTTACTGTGTGTTCTCTGGTTGCATCTAATTTGTGAAAACAGTGCTCTTTATATTTGACCGCATAAATGTGTCTCCATTAAACGGATATAAATCCAATCTTTAATGCGCAATATGTTAATTCAACTAGGTTACGTCAACTGAAGTATCAGATACCAAACTTAATTTGCAGAACTGTAAGCTATACGGTATTCAGAAAAACGAATTATTTAATTTGCAAGCTACAGTCTCTGTACACTTTGTAATTCACTCCTGTTCCAGAAAAATAGCACAGGCACATAATCTAGACTCTGATTTACTATCAATATATGCTAACCCTGCTGAAAAAAACTGCTTAAACCAGCCTAAGCTGGTTGGCTGGTTTTAGCTGGTCAACCGGCCTGGTTTTAAAGGGGTTTTAGCCATTTCAGGGCTGGTTTCCAGCCATTTCCAGCCTTAACTTAGGTGGTCAGGCTGGGAGACAACCAGCTAAAACCAGCTTGACCAGCCTAGCCAGGCAGGGAGCCCAGCCAAAACAAGCTATGTCCAGCTTAAACTAGGCTGGTTAAGCTGACCAGCTAAGACCAGGCTGGAAAAGGTTGGAAACCAGCTTGAAAATGGCCAAAACCCCTTTAAAACCAGGCCGGTTGACCAGCTAAAACCAGCCAACTAGATTAGGTTGGTTTAAACTGTTTTTGTTTTTTTTTTGTTTTTTTTTCAGTAGGGAAAAAGGTTTACATTAAGTTGTGTATAATCTACTCTCCCAAAAACAAAACATTCTGTCTTTGAAAACGTAAGAAATGCTATATTTCTTTTTACTATCCATTTAGAGTGAAAAAATAGTTTGGTACATTTGTTTTATTACATGTTTTGGTTGCAATTTGCTCATCTGTGCCACTGCCGTTGCACCTTAGCACTGTTAGCATATTATTAGCATGTTAATGCATATTAGCGCTGTTATATCTATGTAATATAGCCTATAAAATGCTCTCACAAGTTTTTTTTTTTTTACATTTTAGGAGAAGTAAAAATCTGATCAGAAAAACTTGACAAGTTGCAGACAGACCCATATACAGTTCTTATTATAAAATGTATAATTCTAGCTGCATGCATTTATTACAATGCAGATGATGTAAGCTAGCATGTTCCAGAGTCTTTTATATGTTGTAAACAAACGAAATACTGATATGGGTAGTTTGGGACTGTAATACTTAGTTCATTGCAGAACTTTGACAGCCAGCTGGTTGGACACAGCATGCTGCACGACAGAATCTACTTAAAATAGCACTTTGCCATTTCAAACTTATCTCGATGGAGCTGGGAGATGGGGGGCTGTGCTGGGGTGGAGCTTAAAAAGTGAACAGGAACAACTGACTGTGCAAGAATGAAAGAAAGACTTTAAAAGAAAAGACTTTCAAAAAAAATTGAGAAAACGAGTAGACTGAGACGGTGTTTTGATTTCCATCCCAGAACATTTTGATCCAACAAGCTTGGAAGCACAATCTGACAGGGTACTTTAGCACTGCACGAAAGTCTAAACTGAGGAACAGTGAGCCCAAATGTGTGGTGCTAAAAGCTTGGACCCAGGTCTCAACCTTGGAGCAGCTGAACAGCATGAGCACGGCACCAAAACATCAAATTAACATCCAGCACTGAAAGACCGTTCAGGCCCGCTACGCATCAATGACCAAGCTCATTATACTGACAGAAAAGAAAAGCGACACACATTCGCACACATACACACCCAGATTCTGGCTGATGATTGAGACCACACTCTTAGGTTATCTCTATTAGGCCGGCAAAGGTGGTTCAAATGCAAGAAGTTCAAGTATGTTTTTAGAAATGTTTTATTGAAGAGCATGGTATTGTTGAAAGCTTTGCAGAATGAAAACAACATGCACTTGGCTTTCAACAATAATTTAGTAATTTGTTAATGCCAAATATTGACGAACTTTTGAAATCACCATGATCGAAGGTTTTAAAATCCAGATGCATGACAAATTGACTTTCTGTAACTGCCTCAAGTTCACCAGGTTTCATTCTTGGCATCATCTGGTGATTTAAAGAATGAAGAAAGACAGAGGCCTAAACTTGATGTTGAAATCCACTGCACACAAAAAAAGAAAGCAAGACTTTCCAAGTTCAAGTGGTTCCAGTTCATTTATCTTCACCTCCCAAAGTTTTGAGTGCTGATTGACAGAGGCTCTATTGTTTTGGTTACGTAATCCAACCTGTTATTGTCAAGATATCAGGCTCTATATAAAGCTGCCACATACCGATATGGTCCACCAATGTTTTGGGTAGCGTTCTGCACAAGAGCTGACAAGAACCGTTGTGTATGGAGCAAAGCACAACCAGACTGCATGATGAAAAACATACACAAAGTTGGGGGGAATCTCGTTGTTTAGAGACGGGTTGAATTGCTTGATCTACAACACGTCTTATCAGCGAAGCCAATTAAGTGGTTCAATGGATCTCACCACTGCCTCTCATGTCTAGTGAGGAATTTCAAGGCCTAGATGACTGTTCCAGGAGTGTCCTGTCCTCACCCTCCCTTTAGTCCATACATAAACACAGGTCAAGTGCCCCTCTTTCCATCATAATAGAGAAGAGTTGCGCCATTCTTTCTGGAACGCTCAATTAGAAGAACAAGACAACCACTCAGTTTGAAACATACTCTATATTTTTGCCATCAAGAGTCACCAACCACAATTATTTCATGGGAAACCTGAAGAGAAAGTATGAGCATTTTGGATTTTGCCCTTCGCAAGGTCAACCAGGTCAAACGAATCTAAGATAATGACTAGATAAGATTCCTATCTAAAGGCAAGCAAGCACTGCCGCATTGAGGTCTTCTTTACATCATAGTCATACATTACAGCTGGGCTAATCAATATGATGGTGTAAAAAGTGGTACACATGTGTAGAATTCAGCGACTTCAATATCCATGAGGATGATAATACCTTAAAGAAACGCGCTAGGCTTTTAAGCTCTGTTCACAGTATTGTATCCATTATGTAAAGCCAAATGAGAGTCAGGCAGAATTTTTTCTTAAATTTCTCGTTATTAGTTGATACTTTGCTAACCTCTTCATGTTAAGAAGTTAAAAGAAAAACATTAAAAGCTGAAAACATTTGCTTTAAATGCTACTGTTAAAGTTGATGTACAGTTTGTAGGGCTGGGTGAATAATCAAAATAAAAATCGCAATTGAGCAAAGCTAAGATGGTCACATGTGCATCTTGTCAGTGGAGCAAAGTGAGATTTGCAGTAAATCTCCCCTGGCTGCTTTTACAGAAACTCCAAATACCCCAAGAAACACAAAGAAACAGAGGAAATCCCTATAGTGGTTGTTAAATAAACAGAAGATTTAGCTGCTTTCGTTGATTTAATGTGATTAATAAACACATGACTACAGAATCATGTCACATAAGGATTTATTTCATAATGTATTTAAGTGAGTTTGGAGTAAAACCATTTTATTATATGTGGTAAATTCACAAGCAGCATTTACTACACAAAACTCTAACTCACTGTAAAGCAACTAAGATTTTATTATGGACATTTTTTTTCTGTTTTTTGCTTGAATTTAAACCAATTTTTGAGTAGTTTATCAGTGAGCTACAACTGCTGCTTCATCTGACCGCACAAGCTGGAGTTATACCAGAACCGGCTTTACTGACAAAATGCACATGAAATATATATACAGCAAACTTCGACATAATGATACAGCCCCAATGTTTTTTTTTTTTTCACAATTTCTGTTTAACGGATAGAAGATTTTAACACATTTCTAGTTATAGAACATTATAGTTTTAATAACTCATCTCTAATAACTGATTTATTTTATCTATGTTATGATGACAGTAAATATTATTTATTAAATGTTATATAGATAGATAGATAGATAGATAGATAGATAGATAGATAGATAGATACAGATTTTAGAATTCTGCATATTTTATATAATCTCACTGTATAAATTAAAAAAGGTTAACCATTACTGAGCTATATAGTTATACAATCAAGAAAACTGATTTTTGATCATTTGTTGTTAATAATTAATATTAAAAACACAGACAGCAGGAATAAGATGTTTTTACTATAAGGTGCAGCACAGATGAGAAAGTTAAAGACAACACACATTTTCTTGAATGTTCACATTTTTTTTTTTTTGCTTAATCATTAATATGATGAAACACTCTTGTCTTGATTTAAATAAATCATTTTTTAATATGTATGCATTACTTCAGAAAAAAATATTAGTTACATCTATATTTCAATTGTATTTTTAGTTGCTTCAGTTGTAGCCATAAGCGCTAACACTGTCTAAACAAAAATGTCTCTATAGTTGCATTTGTTCAACCATGCCGCATAATAATAAAAAAAGGATTGTAGTATATTACTTACAAACATCTGAGAGTCCAATAAAGCAAGCTTCTTAAACCATCACAAACCCGAATAAATATTTACTATTTTAGTTATTCTTATTCGGTCCTTTCTTACAGTTCAACGTGACAGGAAGAAATTTCTTCTTCAACCTTCCAAGACTTTCAAGATTGTCCTACTCCACCCAAAAACTTAAAGGAATTTTGCCTGAAGACAAGGCCCATTTTTTAACACATCAAACTGTGTTTGTAATTGTCAAATATAGGCCTTTTTTCTGTACTATTGTCCAACACACAATATTTATCACTGGAAACCAGATGTTCAACAGTTTTGTACATTTCATAGTAATGCTAGCTTATAAGGTGATTCGGGTCAAAGGTCAGCCCGATTGAATCCAAAGGTTAAGTTTGCTGTGTAAAGTTAAGTTTACAGAATTAGAAAAGGTTAGAATGCTAAGTCACAACTGGTCCAATCTTAACGCTGTCTGGGCTATTGTGGACAAAGGAGTCGAACAGTGCATTGTACCATATTGGATTGCACGAAAGGTCTGTAAGCTTTGGAAGCCAGGAGCGGTACGGTGGGGAGATCAAAAGAGCTACTGCCCTGTGACGGACTGACGGTCCATCGGAGGCAGCTGGGCGTGTGTGTGTTCCAAGACTCCAAAATCAGGTCAGAATCTATCTAACATGGACCACCCGTGTGACCACACACAAACAAAAGAGCTAGCAAGAAAAAGAAAAATCCGACTGGAGACAGAGACTGAAGCGCAACGCAAACCGACACAAGTTCCCACTAACTGTCCATGTGAGCCAACGGATTTTGATGAGTTATGACAATTCATGTGCAGCGTTAGAGCACTCTTGCTCGAAATAAACCAGCTTTGGATCGAGCAAAACCACTTTTGTATAGACTTCAGCAACTCTGACTAAAACAAACACAATGGGCCTGGATCAGTCACCGACGGTTAAATTAAGAGCACATGTAACACTACTCTCCCTGTCAAAACCTTTGCACTTTTGCTTATTCTCTCTTTCCCCTCAAGAATCCATGTGGCCAAGGCTAATAATAGTGCATAAACTACTCTTCCACATAATTTCTTCCTCTCTTTCTCCATCAGTCACTTATTTTAGCAAGCCAACTGCTGCTTCACAGGACTGCAGAGTACATGCTGATTTGTTTATTTTTGGGATGAACACTTTCATTCGGTGCTAAAAATTGAGGGAACGTAGCCAGACAAAATAAGATGGTGGGAGACAATCCACAACATCAGAGAGGCAAGGGGATATGAAGAAAACGTCCACGTCTTCCTTGAACGACTTTGTTTATCTGAAAGAAAACGGCATATAAACTTATGATGGCTTAAAGTGAGAAAATGATGGGATAATTTTCAGTTTTGGGAGAACCATTCCTTTAATCTTCACATTAAGACACATCTCAAACACCCAACTATACAACTAATCTACTAATCGAACATGCCATCTTGGCTTAAAGATAAAACTAGGTACAATCTCTGCCATCTAAACCAGAATATGCTGACATGCTTGATGTTATCAACTTTCTCCTTCTTCTTACCTTTCAAAGTGAGCTCCAGGTTTATGAAATTGTGAACTGAAATGACATTAAATTGAACTCTCTAGCCCTGGAGGCGGCAATTTGGAGTTGTCGTCTTGCTTCATTGCTTTCTGCAGAATCTCTGCCAAATAAAACCCACACAATTCTAGTTGAGATGTGTGTGAGAGGGGGAGAATGACAAACTCATATGTGTGCCTGAACATGCCTTTTAAAATCCAACCCCTGCACTCGGCCAGTCTATTGTTAGAGAACCAGCGAACAACTTCCCTTCCTTCCTTGACAAAAGAAAAGAGATACACCTTCTTTGTGCAGTGTGTGTGTGAGAGAGACAGAAAGAGAGAGTTCTCGCACAAGAATATTACATAACTTATTCTGGACATTTGTTTGAAATGAAAAACAGCTTATTTGCATTTGTGACATGTAAATCAAACATTTGCACAACTCCCATAATGTAAGATTATGTTGAAGTTTGCAGTCTAAAACTGCACAACAATATTAAGCACAATATTCCCTTCAAATTAGATTATCAGAAATACCATCTTAAACCAAACTTAAGTCTGAAATAAGCACAAAGTATCAAGGAAAACAAAATTCAGGATGCTAATCACCATTATTTCATGATACATTTTCCCTGAAATAATAGACTTTAACATAATAACAAAAAATAAAATACTCAAATATCATTCAATCATTGATTAAAAAGTCACACTTATTATTATTCAGTGAAACTTATTGATGCTATGTCTTTACAACCAGTTAGTCACCAAGAATGTCACCAGTAACACTGATTCTTGTCAGACATGGCAAAAGTTACAGATCTTCACTAAATCAGACAGATTATATCTAACTGACTCATAAGTACTTTTAAATCACTACAACAGCAAAATCGAGTCATTCACTGTGAATTCAGACTACACAAGAAGTGTGCTCAAGATACCTTGGTCTAAAAAATACTCACGAGAGTCGTTTGTTCTAGAAACTGCTCGCTGAAGAGTTCTGATTCACTGAAAAGAACCGGCTCATAAGAGTCATTCATTTGACTAGCTAGACTACTTTGGCCGCGCTGTATGTACTTCACCACAAAGAAACTCATACAGGCGGATTTCTCTAGTGTGCACTGCACTGTTTGCCCAGTTGCAGCGATGAAGTATACATTTGTCGTTAGTTCAGCAATACTAAGAGAAAATAACATCATGACAAGGTTGCAGTAAATTATTTTCTAAACTAACCTGCGGTCGATTACTAACTCTAGAGAAAGCCTCAGTAAGCAGCACCCAGAAGTGAATCTATAAATACGATCTAAAAATATATCAACCCTTGGAGTTGTTTGTAAACACGCACCATGCGCAAAGTTTACCGGTAGCACAGTCTGGAGACCCATATTTTACTCATAAAAGCTACAAATGTGCATGCATCTCATTCATAAATAGCAAGTTTACTTTAAAGTCGACCCTGCTTTAAAAACACGATCTTCTGCTTTGTTTACGTTTTGACAGCACATTATTTATAAAACACTACATATATACACGTATACACTACCATGCATATGCATGTTCTTAATTATATCCGCATATCCATAGCTCGAGCATGAGCACGAAACCATATGTTCTCCACACAGCCCCCCTCCATCCATCCATTGAGTCTTGCATACTCACCTCCAAATCAGTGTTCTTCACGGGAAAAGAGCGGCGAAGTTGGTGTTTGACTGGCTTGTTTTTTTTGCACACGTTGGAATGACAAACTGTGCACAGGGTTAAACGCTTTCCTTGTGCTCCCTCATGTTGTACGAGGTTAGAGCCGCGTCCGCACAAGTTGGGCTCAGCTGACTGCCTCAAACACACGAGGGTGAGGAACTCTTCCAGCCCCGCCCCTTTACGCACAAAACACACCCCCTATAACACAACCCGCCTATTTTAACCCATTGTGCTAAAATTCAAGCGTGTACCTGGATGATTTACAACTGCCAGCCTTAAAAATAAAGATTCTATGAAGAACCTTTGACATCCAAAGAGCCTTCACATGCCATAAAATGCTATATACAGTAAAAAAAAAAAAGGCTCTAATAGATTTGTTTTACCATTAAGAACTGTAGGAAGGGAGGGCAGGGGGGAATTGCATTCAAGCGCATCATGAGTAGCACATCTTCTCAATAGATAAAACAGAAACTATAAGTAAGAATCACCACCTTCCTTCCAGTATAAATGTAAAAACATGTGGTAGCACTTGATCCTACAGAAGCTTTAAGATATGTAGTCTGCCACTCCAAAGGGATAGTTCACCTGAATATTCTGTCATTTACTCGCCCTCCACTTGTTTCAAACCTTTTTGAATTGCTTTCTTCTGTTGAACACAAAAGAGCATATTTTGAAGAATGTTGAAGAACCTGTAGCCATTTTCTTCTACAGCATGTTTTCTTTGGATGCCAGTGGCTTTTAATTTCCAACATTCTTCAAAATATCTTATGTTGTGTGCAACAGAAAAAAATGTAAATACCACAAGGTGAAAATGGTGATCATATTTTCACTTTGGGGTGAACTAACCCTTTAAATGCTAAATCGCTGTAAAATTAGGTGGGGTTTGATTTATTCTTCCAAAGATGGGAATGACCCACACAAAAAAAATGACCATTTTCTTTGACTTATTTTTTCTTTGGATGTCAATGACTTTTGGTTTCCAACATTCATCAAAACGTCCTATTTTGTGTGCCACAGAAAAAAAGAAAATACTAAAGCCTGAAAAATAATGATCACATTTTAAATTTTAGGTAAACTAACCCTTTGTAATGCTTGCACATTTTAAAATTGGGTGGGGTTTAATTTACTCTTTCAAAGATAGGGATGACCCACACTAAAATAACTATATATGAATCTGGCTTTCCTGATTAGCATCAACAGCATGTAAACAACATGAAACCGTTTAACCAGCATTTGAACTCTCTTGGCCACCATAGAAAGCACTGTTCGTTGGCAATTTGCTTCACTTAAGCATGTGTGAAAAGGCCTAATATTTGTAATATATATCGTCACCTTAGAATTATAAGGTCTGACATTTTTGTCAAAATTTTGTTATTCACATATTCTTATTAAATGTCAACTTATTTACATTATATGATATTTTTGTATAAGTTGTTTACATTTTAAGACTTTTTATTTAAAAAACAAAAACCATTTTGACATTGAAAAGACCAGAAACACAAAATCAGAGTCAACTAAATAATGCCGCACCACACAAAATTGAGTAGACACCTGAAACTGAAAAGATGTGTGTAAATGTGATTGTTTAAAAACATTTTTTGACATTGAGATGAAATGTTACATTTTTACATTGAAAAAGAAACAGTTATTAAAAAAGTGATACATTAAAAGTGACCTATTTTTATGTGTGTATATAGTCAATGAAACATTTTTTCATTGTTTATTAAACTCACCTGCTGATTGCCTGTTTTCTTTTAAAGTCTTTAAATTTGCAAATAATTAATTTAATTAATGGGACATATATTTCAATAAATACAATTCACATAAAGCATATAATTCAATAATGTTACCATACTAATTACATAAAATTAACAGCTGCAATAGGTTAAAATGTAGCAGTCTTGTATGCTTCATTTAAACAAGAAAAACAGATTCATCCTTAAACATTAAATAAATGTTACAGAAAGCAAGAATCTTTCTCAAGCATTAACATATTGTTTACAACACCAATTTAATTGTTTGTGGTTGTATTTCTTGATAAGTAATGCTTCAATGAATGATCTGCCATATGGAACCGTATAATTCCAAGCAGAATTTTACATTTAGGTTCTGTCTGCATTTAAACTGTTTTTTTACCCCAATTTTCAAATTTAAGAGCATTTAGATAATTTACATTTAGAGTAGATTTAGGGTCTCTGTCTTGTTAATGTATGAAAGAGAACTATTACACAATTTTTTTGCTATATGGAATGCCAAAACTTTGAATATCTCATAATTAATCAGAACGCAGATAGAACCCAAGGTGACCATGTATGATACAGTATGTGTGTCTTCAGATAAAACTGAATTTGTTTTAATGAACGAAATGTTTACAAAATTTTTGTTAGTTTACATTTGTATTGAATAAACTTCCCAGACAATATTTATAGACGGAAACACATTTAGTGTGTGACGTCATATTTTGCTTTTAAACCGAAATGTATAACATGACTTACAGCAGATGAGACCAGCACTACACATGATTTCTAATATTGGCTGGTGATCAGGTTACATCTTCTAAACATCGGCCATCTCCGATACATATTCCATATGAGGCTTTTATTGCTTTCAGGAGCCAAGGCATCACATGTTGGAGATCTGGAAAGCAGTTCCAGAAGCGGTAGACACTGGGTGTTGACAGGATCAGAGTAGGAGGGCTTCTTTGGGATTACAGTCTTGTCATGAAGTGTGGCCCTCAGCCAAACCTGACGGAATTAACCTCCGAAGTGTTTTTTAGCACGTATTATTATGTTATGGACAGCACGGTGGCTCAGTGACAGTGGCACTGTCACTTCACAGCAAGAATGTTGCTGGTTTGAGTCTTTGTGGAGTTTGTTTGTTCTCCCTGTGTTGGTTTCCTCCAGGTGCTCTAGTTTCCCTCACATGCGATATAGGTGAATTGAGTCAACTAAGTTGTCCACAGTGTATGAGTGTGAGTGTGTGAATGAGTGTGTATGGATGTTTCCCAATACTGGGTTGCGGCTGAAAGGCCATCTGCTGCGAAAAACATATGCTGGAATAATTGGCGGTTCAAAACATTCCACTGTGGCGACCTCTGAAATAGAGACTAAGCTAAAGGAAAATGAATGAATGAATGAATGAATCAATCAATCAATCAATATATTATTTATCTATAATGAAAATAATAACGGTGTGTAGTGACTTTTAGCATGAAATAAGCATATGTACTAGAAAAGCAAATTTTGTGTTATTGTAACACATTTAAGGAAAAGTAAAAAGGAAGTTCAAACAAATTCACGTGTAATAGTTCACTAAAAAGCTAAATGTTCATTAAATTGGCTAAATATTTTTGTTTTTTGTTCGAAATATGAGCGAGTGATTTAAACCCCAACGGTAGCCGATAGAAGGAATATTTTCCATATTAAAAGGAGTCTTTGTCCTAACGAACACCTCAAATTGATATATTAGAAATGGCTTCTATTTTTCACAGCAAAGGGTGAGCAACAGAAACTGATGACAATTATCACTTCAGCCTTATGTGCTTTATTCAGTGTTAAATGCTAACAATGTGAGTTTGAATGTTATTTAACATGCTATTTATTGCCATATACTGAAAGCAGCAACAGATAGTTCACCTCAGATCATGAAAATAAAATAAACCTTTTGAAATTAAACTTAAATTAAACACATATGAGTGATTCTGCATCTACATTTAATAATGTTAAAGTATGGAGCTAATAAATTGCCAAAACAATATGAATTTGAATTGTGTTCATTTGTATTATTGACAATTGTAATTCATTCATTCATTCATTCATTCATTCATTCATTCATTCATTTTCTTTTCGGCTTAGTACCTTTATTAATCTGGGGTCGCCACAGCGGAATGATCCGCCAACTTATCCAGCATTTGTTTTTTGCAGCGGGTGCCCTTCCAGCCACAACCCATCTCTGGGAAACACAACTGTAGTTTAATTAATCTGAATTTTTATACGCCATTCAAATTGTTTTGAATTTGAATTTCTTAATTTGAATATGAATTTCATGACTTGAAAATTTAACATCTGAAATTTAAGACAACTGAAGTTATCAAGGCTAAATTTTTTAGACGTAGTTCCAAACTTCAGACTTTCGTGTTTTGAATTCATAGACTGCAGATATCCAGTTTGTAGAAATACAGTTTCAAATTTTGAAGATGAAGAAATTCACAACATCAAATCCTAAACTCTAAAATTCAAAACTAAATTCACATTGTGAAATTCAGATTTAACAGAAAGTAGGACAGGGGTCATCAACAGGGAGGAGTAGACGATCACCAAAAAGTCAAACTAAGCATTTTGCTTGTTTGCATGTTCTCCTGTGTTCGTGTGGGTTTCCCCCACAGTCCAAAGACACGCGGCATAAGTGAATTTAATAAACTAAATTGGCTGGGGTATGAATGAGTGTGTATGGATGTTTCCCAGTACTGGATCTTCCATATGCCAGAATAGTTGGCAGTTCATCCTGCTAAGGCGACTTATGAAATAGAGAGTAAGCTGAAGGAAAATGAGCGAATGAATGTTCATTTACATTAAAATGTTAAGGCAACGAGTTTACTCACTTATTTTAAGTAAAGTCAACTAATCGTTTTAAATGAAACATGTAACTCACTTATTGTGAATAATATCAACTAAGGAAGTTCAACCTGCCACAGGAGCTGCTCATACAGTTCTACTCAGCTGTCATCCAATCCATCCTCTGCACTTCAATCACCGTCTGGTTGCCAAAACCCGACCTCCGTGGACTACAGCGAATAGTCCGGACTGCTGAACGAATCACTGGCACTACCCTTCCTACACTTCAAGAGCTGTACTCTTCCACAGTGAGTAACAGGGCTCGCAAAATCACCCTGGACGCCTCGCACCCAGCACACTTCCTGTTTGAACTGTTACCGTCTGGTCGACGCTACAGAGCACCGAGCCTAAAAACAGCCAGACACAGGAAAAGTCTCTTTCCTCAGGCCATCTACCCTTATGAACAGTTAAATATTTCCCTGTTGTGAGATAAACGGGCAATACTTTCTCATACGCACTTGTACACAGCACCTTTTACTGTAACAATATACGATGCAATACTTCTCCTTACGCATTTGTACACAGCACTTTATAACCTGTATATTTATAACAAATCTGTTCATACATTTCAACATCCAGATCTTTTTTTGGACTGACTGCATCTCTGTTTAATGTCTTTAGTCTTTTTTTTTTCATATTTATTTTGTGTTGTTACTTGTCACTTTATGTACACTGGAAACTTCTGTAGCCAAAGCAAATTCAATAAAACTGATTCTGATTCTAATCATTTTTACAGTGTATGAAGCACTAATGTTAATGCTCGCTTTGTAAATTTTGTCTTTGGAAATCGTCGATAAAAAGGTATTTTAATAGAATAGTTTGGTACTGAACTGTAAAAAATGTGGTTTCACTCATCCCTAACCTAAAGAGTCATTGGAGATTCTCTGAATTGAAATTTCCCAATGAAAAACTCCATTTGAAAATGACTTAACCACATAAACACCCTCATTTCCTATACTGGGAAGCCACGTTAAGTAAAAATCTCACTGGTTACTTTGACAAATGTTCGAAGGATACAGATGTTTTGTGGATCCCGTTTCGCTTTTTCTCCTCCGCGGGAATCAGAGAAAACCTTAAGTGAGTGACTTTCGGTATTACCACAGCGGACGGCCACAGTCTTAACCTCTCCTGTAAACACAAATTACACATTAGCCATACTTAAGGGGCTGACAAGAAAACATTTGCACTACTCTAACTTTCTCAAACACGTTGACTGGTAAGCCACAAAGGCCAGTGCATCACCGGAGCTATTCAAGCTATTTGGGGTGGTGGGCGACCCACAGGCATATGTGTCAGCATGTACAAAGCATTGAGGAGTTATGCACGCTGCACATATGAATTATGTGCAATGAAACATACCAAGAGTGTTGTTATGCATTACTTACAACAGCTGTTGCAAAGGCCTAGTTTTCAGCCAAACGTTGGTGTGCTAGTTAAGTGCGCTCCTGTGGATTTAGTGGTTTACTCAGCTGATAGGTTTCAAACATTCATTCCATTCTGGTGTGCTAATAATATTCAAGATTTGGTGTATTAATGTCAGAAAGAATGTATTCATGAGATAAACACACCTGAAGACCATTACAGCTGGGGAGTGTACATTCTGAAAACATTAATGCAACATGAGACTGAAACTTGAAAACTGAAACTGAAACCTGAAAACTAAAAACCATTCGAACAATGTTTTAAAAATAAAAAATAAGGTTACATCTGTCCAAAAAAATTAAAAAGCTGGATGTTTCTAACTTTCTAAAAACATTTTTAAGAGTTATATAATGGGGAATGTCTTTAGAACCTAATAAAACCTTTTAGAACCATGTTTGCTTTGCATGTTTCAGTAGATCACTGAGAAATCTAAATTACACAGGATTTTAAAGCTTTTTTTATGCTTTTATTCACTAAATTCAGTTCTTATAAGCATTAAAAGCATCATAAGTGTACAAAACAACACCGTTAATTATTATTTTTTTGTAAATTGCACAGTATTTAACTGTAAATGAACTGTATTTTACAGTAGGACAGTTATGCAGGGGCGCTGCTAAGGGGGGGAAAGTTAGGACAATTCTAAGGGCCCACGCACTCTCAGGGCCCACAGAGATCTGCTTTATAATTAATAACAGTAATGTAATATAAATTATGAATGTATCTCTAAATTACAAGTAAAACAATTTATTAGAAATAAAAAATACAAATACGGCTTATATCTGCCCCTCGTGTCTGTCACTGTCAAATTGCACCTCCCCCTCCTTTCACTGTATGGTTCAGTTCGTCAGTAGCGGAAAGAGAGTTGATGCTTTGTTGAGTGCAATCGTCAGGTAAACTGTCTTAGCAGCGATGTCCTCGAGGTTAACATCAGCTGTGTCTTACTGATTTTTTTCACTGTTCCAGTGTTTTGCACATTGTATTCAACACTATTGCAGTACAGTTATTTAAATAGTGACACATTGGTGTTTTGTGTGTTTAGAAATGTAACATTTTCAGTGAATATTTGATTACTGCTCCTTTTTTGTACTACATTTACATTTGAACAATAAATCATCTGCTAGCTACAGTCATGGTCATTCTCTTACTAAATACTGATAAGTAGTGGACAAAATCAATAATGAAATGCATACGTCAGTATAACTACATTGCAAACAAAGAGTTTTGATAGCTAGCTTGGTAGTCGGGGGCCCATCCTCATATTTTTTCATGGGGCCCAAAACTGCTAACGGCGCCCCTGCAGTTATGCGGTGTGTTATTTTAAAGTTCCATTGGAAAGATTTCAGTATATTTTAGGATAAAGATATACATACAATTCTGTAAATACATATAGAGCAAGATCAATGGTGCTGTAAATGAAAATACAGTATATTTGCAGTATTTTATTTAGTAAGTTACTGGCGAACTGATGCCAGTAAGTTACTGTAAATTCTACAAGAAATTGTTAACAGTGCAGTGTCAGGAACTAGACCAATGAACTCATTTACGTAAAGTTCAACTGGATTCGTCCAAGCTATAGGTTCTTGGTAACAAAATAACATCATAATGCAGGAGACAAAGGAGTAACTAAACAGTCGTTCCTTGTTCACAGTATCAATCACATCTGGCAGTCATGCAGGTGAGTAGAAAGTCTGTTAAATGTTCTTTGAACTTATCTGAATATAGCTTGTTTTCTTTATCATAATATAGATTTGACGAAGGAAGCAGGCAGCTTGTCGGGGTTGTTGAAACACGACCAGATGGCGGTGATGAATGTGGGTGAAAACGTTCTCAGCACATTCCATAACTTTTCTTAAAAGTCATGTAAATGTTGATAGAATGTAATGCTGATAGAAAAATACTCTCAGAACATGTATAAAATGCGAATGTGATGTTCTAATAATGTTTTAAATAATGGGAACAGTAATATAACATGAGACTGGAATGTTATGAAAATATTTTGAATGACGTTATTATAACTAAAAAAATAATGGTAAGACATTGTATAATAAAACAATGTTTGAAATAACGTTCTGAGAACATTAATATAACATGAGACTGAACTTTATGAAACCTTTTGAATGCTATCATAACCACAGTTTTGTTTTATTCTGTGGGAGAAAAGCTAAAGAAGAAGCTAAAATTGTTAGCTGGGTGATTTTTCTAGTGGTGCTGATTAAGGTGTGATAGGCATGGACGGTCAGCATTTGGGTGATTTGGAACTTTGCAGGGCAACATATACAAAGGAAAAGTATACAGACCACTTGAAAATTCTAAGTTTCTCTAAATAAGTATGTGTTTGAGTAAAAATAAAATTTTAAAGGTCTGATAGCATTTCTTCACAATTTTCTAATAACATAAATGTTATTTCACGAGATTCTTTCCCCCCATAAAATGGAAAAGGTTTCATTTTGTTGTGATCGAAAATCAGGTTTCTGACAGCAATTTTTGATTTCTTAGTTTTGAAGTAAAACCGGAAGTTAAACCATTTCTATTGCACTGTATAAAAATTCTAAACACATGCAAAGAATTCAGGCTCAGATTTAGCATAAAGCTGGCACAGCAGGTATTCATCCAGCACTGGCATGCAGCATGTGGCCCAAACATGGCCTGGGTTTGGCAGCGGTGGCACGGTCTTTAAGGTGGCACACAAGATTTGGGCCAGATGTAACATGTAGTATTTGACCCAGATTGGTAAAATTGATATGTGGGCCATGTAAGTTTGGCCAGTTTTGACCCACACTTAAAATACATTAAAAAAAAATTGACTAAGGAAAAAAATTCTACCACTCAAGTATTCTACCACTTTGAGAAAAAGCACACCCATTGTGTGCCTAAAACACTAAATTCTTCATAGGTTTATCAATTTCATTGCAATCGTGACACACCAACCTATCTGGAGACTTGATCCAGATATGGTCCATGTTTGGCTTTTGTCTGGAAGCCAGATTTGGTCCAGTCATGTACCGTAATTCACTGCGGCATGTGGGCCAAGCAAAACCTGATCGTGAGGGGCCAAAGCTGGGCCAGAGACATTTCGCAATGTGGGATGCTGTCTTTTGTGTTATTTGTCATTTTAATCCAGAACAAATTAGCTAAATTCACTCTACATTCTCCACGCCAATTTTAACAATCATTGGCCATCAAACTTGAATTTTTATATAAAAATGAGATTTTCCCAAACATGCATAAGGCTATTTGAGGAAACGTGTACTACTTAAGATAATTCTAGCACACGAAGGCCACACGAACCCAATAAAATACAATCTTTCCTACATGACTGAATGCATCATTTGTTTAAGACCTGAGTTTCCAGGTTTGGGGTGTGTCAATGAGACAATATGGCAGACGCAATCGTTGCAGCATCTGTTCAAGTGTAAAAGTAGTACAATGATTTAAATTACTAGAGCTATGTTGCAATACATAATGTCTTGATTTATAACAAAGCTTTATGTGTATTCTTTATTCTTCAGTTTGTAGATTTATCATTCATTCATTCATTTTCTTTTCGGCTTAGTCCCTTTATTAATCCGGGGTCGCCACAGCGGAATGAACCGCCAACTTATCCGGCATTTGTTTTACGCAGCGGATGCCCTTCCAGCCACAACCCATCTCTGGGAAACACATCCATACATTCTCATTCGCACACATACACTATGGACAATTTAGCTTACCCAATTCACCTGTACCGCATGTCTTTGGACTTGTTGGGGAAACCGGAGCACCCGGAGGAAACCCACGCAACCACGGGGAGAACATGCAAACTCCACACAGAAATGCCAACTGCCAACTGGCCCAACCGGGAATGCCAACTGCCAACTGGCCCAACCGGGACCTGCCCCAACCGGGGATCGAACCAGCGACCTTCTTGCGGTGAGGCGAATGTGCTACTCACGCGCCACCGTGGCGCCCTAGTTTGTAGATTTAGAGTTTTAAAAAACCCATATTGCTGGTTTTGGAAGAGAAAGTGCATGGCCATCTTTCTCTGATCAAAGTGATTTGAACGCGCCATTTGATTTTCCACCACTAAACCCAAGCAGAAAGGTGATTAGCTGAAAAGATTTGGAACTGCCTACAATCAAAAGGTAATGCAAGCATGCACCACTGCCTTTAATCAAGAGAATAATCTTTAAGGGCCTAATATAAGCTCTTTGTTTGAGTTTTAATTAGACATTAGTAGTCAGGAGGACTTGGACGCCAGTTAGTAGTGAGTAACGCTAACTGTGCTGCATCTTGAAAATCCCATATCAGCGTGTGCTGACACACAAAGAGGTTTCTATCTGCTTTCTGGCCACCCAGCTCCAGACTGATCGCTCTCCAAAATTCTTCCCCCTCTGCTAAAGTTTATGGGCTTAAAAATGTGCGGCATACGGCGTTTCCTCCAAGATACAAGACTACTTGGAGTCCGTTAAGAGATCAAAGTATTTTTAGCCGTTCCGCTAATCCACAGAACATGATCTTTCTCTCTCTAATAACTTGGAATTCTTCTCATTCCTGTTGGTGTCTGGCAGAGGGGAACTCAGGAGGCTTCAAACCCACATTGTTCTCGTGCTCGGAGCGCGAGGCTCGCAGAAATGGAGAGCCGTACGGCCGAAGCCAGTGTTTGACTTGGCTCGCGAAAGGGAGACACTGAACCACCCTGCCTGCCATCTGGCTAAACCGGCCCTTTAAGAATAGAGTACTGAGAAACACAAGAACACATGGCTGCTTTTCTGACAGGACTGTAAAATAACACAACGCGCTTTCTCTTGCACCTGCAAGTCATTTCACAACTGAAAAAGATGCCATAAAAAAGACTTGTGCAATAATCAGCTCAGGAATTTAATTTTCACCCGAAAGGAAATTCCTCCATGTATTACGGTCTCCAAGACTAATTTATTTTTCTTTTTTTTGCTGGTGACATATTGTCCATCTTTGAAGTTTCACAATGAGGATTTATGGCAGGCCTTGTTGGAGTTTTGGCTGTTATTTTAGACACTCAATCCAAGAAAAGTAATCATATTTATCATAAGACATAAATAATTCCTCAATGGATCATCAAGGTTCTCCTTGCATGCTTTTTTATTACACATATGTAGGGCCAGACAGAATCTGCGGACATTTTTTGCTATTTCTGCACAAAATGTTGTTAAACAAATCTGCGCATTTATGCGGAATGATTTTGGGAGTATCATAACTAAAACCTTAATATTCATTCATTCATTTTCTTTTCGGCTTAGTCCCTTTATTAATCCGGGGTCGCCACAGCGGAATGAACCGCCAACTTATCCGGCATTTGTTTTACGCAGCGGATGTCCTTCCAGCCACAACCCATCTCTGGGAAACACATCCATACATTCTCATTCACACACATACACTATGGACAATTTAGCTTACCCAATTCACCTGTACCGCATGTCTTTGGACTTGTGGGGGAAACCGGAGCACCCGGAGGAAACCCACGCAACCACGGGGAGAACATGCAAACTCCACACAGAAATGCCAACTGACCCAGCCGGGGATCGAACCAGCGACCTTCTTGCTGTGAGGCAAACGTGCTACTCACTACGCCACCGTGGCGCCCCTAAACCTTAATATGTGAAATAAAAAGAATCAGAATCAGTTTTATTGCCAAGTGTGCTTCACACACAAGGAATTTGCTTTGGCTACAGAAGCTTCCAGTGTACATAAAGTGACAAATGACAACACAAAAAAAATATGAAAAAAGACGATAGACATTAAACAGAGATGCAGTCAGTCCAAAAGATCTGGATGTTGAAATGTATGAACAGATTTGTTATAAATATACAGGTTAAAAGGTGCTGTGTACAAATGCGTATGAGAAAGTATTGCACATTTATAGCAAAATAGTTTTAACTTATATTAATATTTAACTTTTCATGAGGTAGATGGCCTGAGGAAAGAAACTTTTCCTGTGTCTGGCTGTTTTTGTGCTCTGTGCTCTGTAGCGCCAGACGGTAACAGTTCAAACAGGAAGTGTGCTGGGTGCGAGGCGTCCAGGGTGATTTTGCAAGCCCTTTTACTCACTCTGGAAGAGTACAGTTCTTGAAAGGGTAGTGCCAGTGATTCGTTCAGCAGTACGGACTATCCGCTGTAGTCTACGGAGGTCGGTTTTGGCAGCTGAGCTGAACCAGACGGTGATTGAAGTGCAGCTCCTGTGGCAGGTTGAACTTCCTCAGCAGATGAAGGAAGTACAGTCTCTGCTCGGCTTTCTTCACAATAGAGTCTATGTGAGTGTCCCACTTCAGATCCTGAGAGATGGTGCTGCCCAGGAACCTGAATGACTCCACTGCAGCCACAGTGCTGTTCATGATGGTGAATGGGGGGAGTGCAGGAGGGTTTTTTTCTAAAGTCCACTATCACCTCCACCGTTTTGAGCGTGTTCAGCTCCAGGTTGTTGTATCTGCACCATAAAGCCAGGCGCTCCACCTGCTGTCTGTATGCAGACTCGTCATCAGATAAGTAATACAAAAGTAATACATTTGTAACTTTTATTTAATGTTTACAACGCAAATCCAATTAGATCCACTTTATTTGGTAAACCAAGCAAGTCTCTCAAATAAAATATCTACTAAAAGACAGAAAATATTACTTTACAAACTGTATTGTAAATAAATCACATGAACATTTTCATATTAGTCAGTATAATTACTGAAATAGATTTTAAAACCGAATAAATATAAATGTACACACATTTACACAAGTAAACAACAGAATCAATGATGGGCTAAAAATCAGCAGAATTCTGAGCGCACAGATTCTGTGTGGGCCTATATGGAAATGATACCTAATACATATGTGTGTGTGCTTGTATATTGTGCTATATCAGTGTATAAATTGTTCAACATTCCACATATCTTTTTTATCGACGACTCATCCATTATTCTTTTTAGGATTTTGAGTGTGAACGCTCTACCTACACTATTCATTCATTCATTTTCTTGTCGGCCTGGTCCCTTTATTAATCCAGGGTCGCCACAGTGGAATCAACCGCCAACTTATCCAGCATATTTTTTACACAGCGGATGCCCTTCCAGCCGCAACCCATCTCTGGGAAACATCCATACACACACATTCACACTCATACACTACGGACTATTTAGCCTACCCAATTCACCTATACCGCATGTCTTTGGACTTGTGGGGGAAACCGGAGCACCCGGAGGAAACCCACGCAACCACGGGAAGAACATGCAAACTCCACACAGAAATGCCAACAGACCCAGTCGGGGCTCGAACCAGCGACCTTCTTGCTGTGAGGCGAACGTGCTACTCACTACGCCACCGTGGCGCCTCTACCTACACTATTTATACAAAATTGTAAAGAATAGCACATATACTGTATGATTTGGGACACACCTAATGAGAGACTAAAGATGTCTGTGAGAGACTCATGATGCCTTGCGAGACAAGTGATGTCATGTGATTTCTTTTGAGAGACAAGTGATGTCATGTGAGAGACTTTGTGCTGCAACCATTGAAGGTTTTTTTTCTACCCAAGTGGCTTGATTATTGGTAAAACACTGTTCATGGTACAGCCACAACTAAAATCCCTTCAAATTTTGAACAATGAAGATTACATTATGCTTGAAAATTGCTCTCTAATTTTGACAATTTATGTGTATATGTTTTTGCACGTATGATTTGTTGGTTTTGGCGTCCTTTTAAAAAAAATCATGCTTAAATATCAATTTGCAGTTGAGAATTTAAAAAATATATTTTACTGATTGATTGAAGGGCGGCACAGTGGTGTGCACTGTCACCTCACAGCAAGAAGGTCACTGGTTCGAGTCCTGGCTGGGCCTGTTGGCGTTTCTGTGTGGAAGTTTGCATGTTCTCCCTGTATAGGTAGGGATTTCCTCCGGATGCTCCGGTTTCCCCCACAGTCCAAGACACACGTTATAAGTGAATTGGATGAACTAAATAGTCCGTAGTGTATGAGTGTGAGAGTGGGTTGCGGTCGGAAAGACATCCACTGTGTAAAACATATGCTTGAATAGTTGGCGGTTCATTCCGCTGTGGTGACCCATGATAAACAAGGCACTAAGCTTAAGGAAAATGAATGAATGATTGATTGATTTTCCCCAGCCAGAAATACAATGCGGCTTCACCACCCCTGCAAACATATATAGTAAGTGTTTTGAAAATAACAGTAAAATGAATAGTGCTATATAGATGAAGTAAATAAAAACAACAACAAAAGCAAACAACCCAAAAGCCATGAACTTGATGATAGGAAATTATATAATGGGCCAAAATATTACATTTTGGCTTTTGTCTAATTGTCAAATTATCCAATGAAGGTCTTATTAAAGGTATAGCTCACTCCAAAAATGAAAATTTAGTCATCATTTAACAAACCATTTAAGATTCTTTCTTCTAATGAACACAGAAGAAAATATTTTGAGGGTTGTTGGTGACTGTACTTCGTACTTCTATGGTGTTGTCTGCTATTATGCACGTTAACAGCTACCAGTTTCCGACATTCTTTACAATATCTTAGATCTATAAATCTGTACAATATCTATATTTTGAGTTGAAAAAAGGTGAGTAAATGGTAAGGATGTTTTTCATTTTTGGGTGAACTATCCCTTTAAGCAGATGGTTTGTTTATACAGTCCTATGTGTGTATGAGTGGCAAACAGACCTCGTGCACTTTCCAGAAGCTCTTCAGCTGGTGATTTCACACAGGAGATTTCCCGTCCCTTTCTCACAGCTCACACAGAGGTTATCGGCAAGGGAATAAGTGTGACTTTGCGTGAACTCTCTCACGTCATTCACATTAGCACAGGATAGAGGGTTATCGCCTGTTATTTCCTTGTTCTCCACCAGCTCTGATCCTTTGGCCTGGTGTGCTGACATCCCTGACACATCCTGTACACCACATTATTCAAAAGAATACACATCAACTTAAACCTGTACATGACTCTGAAACTAGTTTATTAAATATGAAGGCTTCAAACCAGCGCTAATTAATTAGGATGTGTGATTGTTAGTCTAGGATAAATCTTTTTAACAGAAACAATGTAGACCTCGTGTTTCTGTATAGACCACAATAGCACCTCTCTATGGTCAATTGTGGAATATACTGTATACGTATATTATACTTGAACACTACAGTTTAACAAATTGACTTTTTTGGCATTTAAAAAGTTTGAAATAAATCTGTAAAATAACAGAAAATGTACTGGCAGCGTATTACAAGGTTTTTGTACCATAATATACAACACCAACCCGGACAATAAATAGCTTTAAACTATTAAAAACGTTTTTAAAAGACCAACTTTTTAAGGTTAAACGCTCTCAGAAGAAAGTACAAGGCCTCATAATGCAATTCAAAAGCATAAATAAAGAGGGAAAAATAAAAATATGAAATCACAAAATATAAAAAACTGATATAATATAATATAATATAATATAATATAATATAATATAATATAAT
>CAIGQQ010012738.1:778522-797819 GCA_903798035.1 Danio albolineatus
AATATATATATATATATATATTCTGAAATTTTTAATTTGTGCACATAGAAGGAATCTTTTTAAATATATTTTAAAGATTTTTTTCCCAAATTCATTCATATGTAATTCTTTTTCTCACTTTATTTAGAACTTCGGGGCAAATATTTGATTTAAAAATATAGAAATATAAAATAAGCATTAATGAAATGTAAAACGCTTTAAATCTAATGATTAAACATTAGATATCTCCAAAAAAAAAAAGGAAAAATTGTACTTGCGAGCATGCTTGTTTCTGTCTTTATGATAAAAATGAGCTGATATGTTGAAAAGTATTACTGTAAACACTGTACTTTGCAACGCCACAAAATAAGCGATATTATATAATATTATTATTGTATAATAGTAAATAATGCACAGCCCTGATTTTTCTGTACGTGGTCAGCATGGGAAACTCTGTTAGCTTTATTAAAATAGCCTGGATTGTGTTTTAAAATGAGAGTTCACTCAAAAATGATAATTCTATCATTTACTCAGTCCACTTGTTTCAAACCTCTGTGAGTTTTTCTTGTGATGAACCCAAAAGAAGATATTTTGAAGAATGTTGGAAACCGGTATTGACTTCCATAGGATTTGCTTATCTTGCTGTGGATGTCAATAGCTACCAGTTTACAAATTTTAAAATGTATTGTCTTTTGAATTATTATAAACCAACATTATTGCCTTTATTACCTTTTAATAATTAAAATTTAAAATTAAAAAATGTCTTACAAAAATGATACATGAACCACACAATACATGAATGTTTTCCGGTTGAATTAATTATATCAGTAGGTGCACATGCAAATGTGTGTTCTAAATAATGTCTGTAATATCAATAATAATGTCTAAATAAAATCTGTAACAAATGTAATTTAAGTGTCTTAAAACAGTTAAGTTTCATTGATTAACCAAAATATTTAGTTATTTAATGCATCTATGATTTAAAGGGGTAGTTCCCCCAAAATTAAAAATGTACTGCCTATTTGCTCACTTTCATGTCATTCCGAAACTTTGTTTCCTCCTGTTGAACACAAAACATATTGTGAAGAATGTTGGAAACCAGTTGCCGTTAACATTCATAGCAGGAAAAACAATTACTATGGAAGTCAATGGTTGCCGGTTTTCAACATTTTTCTAAATCTTTTCAGTGTTTAACCGATAAAAGGAAGCAAGTAAATGACAGTATTACCTTTTTTTTTTTTTTTTTTTTTTACTAATTTCTGTATTGTGAGGGCAAAAAATCTAAATCCTGCATTAGTGCAGTGCTTATAATTACTGACTCCTTTCTTCATCCTTTAGGTTGGTTACACAAGTGCTCCAGGTCAGGGAGGCATTCTGGCCCAGAGAGAGTTCGACAGGCGCTTTTCTCCACATTACGTGAGTGAATTAGCATGCACAACTTCAATAAAATGGCTTTGACTGTTTGATAATCTGTTCTGTTATTATATCTTTTCCAATAGCTGGACTGGGCAGCTTTTGGCGTCATGACTCTTCCCTCCATTGGCATTCCTCTGCTCCTCTGGTACTCCAGCAAGAGAAAATACGACTCTCCGAAGAGCAAAAAGAACTGATTTTGCCATTACAGGACAAAACAAAAAAAAACAGATCAGGGGTCATTGCGTGAATGGGTTGGTGGGAGAGGGGTGGTCAGCTTGGGTGGGTTGAGAATGTTGTTTCTGAATAAATTAATTACCCATATTGGGGTAAACGCTCAACGATTTAATCTGTTTTTAAGTGTTGTTGGTCTTCATCAGGCGGTTAATTTGAGGATCTGGCCATTGAAACTTAAAGTAGGATCATTGTCAAGCTGCTTTTGATATAAAAGTGGCCATTCCGATCATGTTTTTCCTTCATTTTGTAATGAGTGCAAGATTCCAATGCTAAACAGAACAGTACAGCCCTTCATGATCAATGTGAGGCTTGTTTGTGGAAATAAAAGAGGGTTTTACAAAGATGCGTGTCCGAAATGTGTATTTATCAGCATGTCTCCTGTGATATTTCTCATTCGGTGTGCAGTGTGTGCTTGTTCTATGATGGACCATTGATTAAACAGATTAATTATCATTTAAATTTCTAAATATTAGGGTTGATGAAAGTGGTTATAAATTTTATAATTTTTATTTTTTATAATTAAAAAATTTTTTTTTTATCTTTTTCTGCCGACCAAGGCTACATTTATCTACGTGGATCTATTGGAAGTGGGTTTGTGTAGCAGTTTATTTTCATTCAATTTGACAAGGATGCATAAAAATAATAGTCACAGGCATTTATGTAACATTCTTTCAGATAAATGTTCTTTTGAGTTTATATTTATCAAAAAAAATCCTGAGAAAGCGTTGTACATAATCATTTTTAAAGTAGCAAATTAAGTGGTATGATTTCTGGAGGATCCTGTGACACTGAAGACAAGGGGTTTAATGGCTAACACTTTACAATAAGGTTGTATTGGTTAATACATATACCAACATGAACTAAATTTATTACAGTATTTGTTCACATTTGTTAACATTAGTAAATGAAAATACAGTTCATTGTATAATCCGTGTTAACTCGTGGTGCATTAACATGATAGCTAGTGTGAATTTGGATTTTAATAATGCATTAGTAAATGTTGAACTATGATTAATAGATGCTGGATAAGTATTGTTCATAGTTAAAGTTAGTAAATATATTAACTAATGACGTGTGACCGTGTTATAATACTGAAAATATATGTTTTAATTGAAAAACATTTCACAATGTTACAGTTTTGGATCAAATAAATGCATCCTTGTTTAGCAGAATAGACTTATTTTAAAACATTAGCTAGTATATTTAGAACGGTTGCATTACAGTAAATTAGTAGGCGATAAACAAGCTGCCCTTGAAGGGAATAAAGTTCAAGCTTTTAGTCTTGGTTTGAGCTCTGAGTTAAAATCAGGGTGTGAATTATTGATGATCAGGGGGGCAGCTTTTTCAGTATAATGTTAGTTCGTATAATACATGCTTCAGTAAATCAAATGTGTGAATTTTTTTAGGTAATATCTATTTTAATAATAAAACGTATTTAATTTTTTCAGTGTTTTGTGGAGGTTTCTGTAGGTCAAATTCTACAAACCATGCAGATAATTAGACATTTCTTATAGGCTATATATAAAAACAAACGCCTGTTTAACAAGAAAAGTGGCTTGTGAACAGATTTAATATCTTCTGATTATGCATTCCCAATGGTATGAACCGTTATAGGGGTGGTCAAATGTATATTTAAACGATCTCTTATTTTAATTACTATTATTATTATTAATGCTTAAGATACAGATCAGAGCACACTATTTCTTACTATTTAGAAGGCTAACCCCTATACACGTTGTTTTGGCGTCCTTTAGGGCGTCAAACCCCCCTGTAATTCGCACCCTTGTTAAAATCCTTCACATTACTATCACTGATATGTACTTCAGACAGCTCTGGATGATTAAGCTTCTCCCGAATATACATTCAGAACATCATTTAATATCAAAATGGTAGTTGTGGAAAAAAAATTAAAAGTCCTCACAATGGACATTGGTTATTGTCATCTTTGGTTGCTCCATTAAAGGTATCTTGAGTAAAACAGAGATTATTTATTTAACAAAACTACAAAGGACCTGAAAGCAAATCCATGCAACCTGTTTTACAGAATATGGAAGTTTGTTGTACATACACCATTCTGTTAAAAAAGAATTCCCATTACTCACAAGTCTGCTGTTGTATTTATGTTAAGTTATAAATGTATATACAGCTTATATTTGAGTGTCAGTTTTTTTTAAACTGAGGGTTTCTACATCTCCTGAAAGCTGAATAAATAGGTTTTACATATATGAAAGCATTGTCTGGATATGGAAAATATTTGGCAAAGATAACACTGTTTGGAATCTGAGAGTTCAAAAATAAAAAAACTGAGAAAATCACCTTTTAAGCTGTCTATCTGAACTTCTTAATAGAGTTTTGATGTATTTACAGTAGAAAATGTACAATATATATTATCTTAATCTTCTAATAATTTTTGTCATAAAAGAAAAATATATCCCCATGGTGCAACATAATACTGGTTTTGTTGTCCAGCGTCACATATGCCTCATTTTGGCACAGATGTTTGCAGGTCTCTGATTTTGTTTTTTTATATCAAGAGATCTATACAGTCCTAAGGTCAGCGTCTGGGGTTTGGGGGCTGCAGAGGTGGTCTAGATCTTTCTGGAATCTGCTCATAAATGGAGTTGGAGGAAGCATCTAGACGTGGCTGCTGTGAATGATTGAAACCAGAGCATTGGGGCTGAGCCATCATTGGGGACGCACCAAAACTCTGAGAGAGAATAAAGTATTTTTATTTTATAACAGGCTAAAAATGCTCTACAGAATTAAACACATTCAAGCAGTTCATAGACACTTACCTGCGCTGTGATCTCCGGTCGCAAAGGGCCATGAATGGATCTTGGAGGTGGTCTAAGAGGAAGACTAGGCCCGGGTCTGGGTACAGCGTGGCTTTCTTGAGCACCTTTAATGTTCACCTCTGAATATTCATGATTCTTTAGAAGGTTCACTGAGGGGAAACATAAAAACAGCAAACAGCTTACATTCACAATGACTTAGATTTACATTGTCATTTCATTAGCAGACACTTTTGTCCAAAGTGACCTACAATTGAGAAGGCATTCAGTGATTCAACAAGAAGAGGCAATAAAAACAAGAAGTGCTAATTATACTAAGGAACAGTTTGTGCTCACAGAATTAATGGTGTTCGACAGAAAGTTTCAGTCGACGTCATTCTCGCTCGAGGAAATGTTTACAGTAAAGCTGTACGGGTCGTTCTCAAATCATACAAGAAGCACTTCTCACAAAACAGAGGCTTTATTCATTCATTCATTCATTTTCTTTTCGGCTTAGTCCCTTTATTAATCCGGGGTCGCCACAGCGGAATGAACCGCCAACTTATCCAGCACTTGTTTTATGCAGCGGATGCCCTTCCAGCCACAACCCATCTCTGGGAAACACATCCATATATTCTCAATCACACACATACACTACGGACAATTTAGCTTACCCAATTCACCTGTACCGCATATCTTTGGACTGTGGGGGAAACCGGAGCACCCGGAGGAAACCCACGCAACCACGGGGAGAACATGCAAACTCCACACAGAAATGCCAACTGGCCCAGCCGGGGATCGAACCAGCGACCTTCTTGCTGTGAGGCGAACGTGCTACTCACTACGCCACCGTGGCGCCACAGAGGCTTTATTATATACATAAATACTGGTGTATAAATGTTCATTACTAACCTTTCTATGAACATAATCTGATTATAACAGCAGATCAATGATGTGGAATAGCCTACTGTCTGCACTTATATAAAATAAATAAATAAATGCAGCACATATGAACACATACAGCAGACATTTATGCCTTATTTAGGTTCAAAAACAATACGAAATAGAGCCCACAGTCAGTGCAAACCTCTCATCTATATCTTTAATTTTCACCAGCACACGTAGCCTCTCGTTAGAGAGTAATTGTATCATTCCGAATTCATAATAGTCCAGGTTAGTCCAGCATTTTCTTCATGTTGAAACGAAAACGATAAAACGGCTTTTCCTTTGTTTTTGCACGTGTCAGTCTCGCGTTTGTCTGTTTCTGAAAGGATCAGGTTTCAAAAGCACATCAATAATCAAGCGCACGTTATTATCATGAGCTCAAGAAGTTTATTATCTCAAATATTGACGCGCACGCCGAGTGAGAAAGGGAAACCGCTCACTCTTCAGACGGGCTCGTAAAAACTATGGGTCACAGGGGAGAACCTGCTTTTCTTCTTGGATTTGTGGCTGTTCAAGATGACGACAAGGTTTGTTTGAGCTTGGGTCGACCATGGCTCGTTATTATATGTTTATATTATTTCGGTGTTTTGCCTCTCGGCTGTGTATTAAAAATGGCGGGTCCTTTGTTTTCATTCTGGCTTGTTGCGTGAGCAAATTACATATCTCTGTAAACCAATAGCATTCAGCTGCTCATCTAGCTCCACCTTTTGGTCACCCTTTGGTACCCTTTGCAAAGGGTGACCAAAAAGTGGTATGGTATGGTTCGGTTCGGTTCGGTACACTTTTAGACAGTGGAAACGGACTTAAAAGCGTACCGTACCGTACCGTACCGTACCGTACCACTCAGTGGAAACGGGCCATAAGTGTAGGAGTTAGGAGGGACGGGGGTGTTTGTTTTGTTTTTAAAGAGAAGACCTGTTTCTACAGGTTTGTCAAGCCCACTCATCGCGTGAAGCTTACATCCTTTTCACTGCATTTTCCTTCGGCTTAGTCTCTATTTCAGAGAAATGAAACTACCAAATATTCCAGCATAGGTTTTACGCAGCAGATGCCCTTAATACCCAGTATTAGGAAACACCCATACACACTAATTCACACACACACTATGTCTGACACTATGGACAATTTAGTTCATTTATTCAATCCACCTATATCACATGTCTTTGGACTGTGGGAGAAACTAGAGCACCGGATGAAACCCACGTGGAGAACAGGGGGAGAATATACAAACTCCACAATGAAATGCCAACTGGCCCAGCCGGGGCTCGAACTAACAACCTTCTCGCTGTGAGGTGCCAGTGCTAACCACTGAGCCACTGTATCGCCCCAATTAACAAATTGAGATTTAAATAAGCTCTGATACATTCTGATGCTTGTTCATTTTGAAATCAGTTTTTTTTACCTGCATCCCCAGCCGCTTGCCTTCTCCACCCCACAGCATAGCAGTCAATGTCCTCTGGGCGGCTGTGCGTGAACGGGGTCTCCTCATAGGTGTGCATGGGCTCCAGGTGCCAGTATTTGGGGTCTGCCGTTGAGTCAAAGTTTGGGATGGATGGAGGGGTCAAAGCTGCCGCCGCACCCTGCAGGTCCGCGTCAGTGCTCATGTTGGAGGTATTTTCTGACACCGCTTTGGGAGGTTTTTTAACTCTGGCATATGGGGCGTCCACAGTATGAGCTTGATCTCCTGTTAAACTAAAATTTGCGGGTCTTTCAGCAGGCTCAGAAGCGCCATTCTACAGGGAGGCAAAAGGGTTTGAGGTTTGGAGTTAAAATAAAACGTAAAGTCAAGTCATCTTTATTTCCATTTATTTCCATAGCACGTTTACAATGTAGATTATGTCAAAGAAGCTATAAATAGATCAAGAAAAAAGCCATAACGATATTTCAGATTATAGATGTATCGCAGTAACGCCTTAAAGGTCCTGTGAAATTAAAATAAGAGCAATTTAGATGTTAGTTTCATTTTGTTATTGGAGCTTTAAGGATATTTATTAGCTATTGTGCTCCAAAAATTATATCCAAGGCTTGCAGTTTGTCACTTTCACCTAAATCAATCAACATTTTTTTTCACGTCACTTCAGTTTCTTGTCAAATCGAATAAAAATGCACATACTAAAGCACTTCACGGCAATCTTTAAAGGAGTATTTCACCCAAAAAATGTAATTTGCTCACTATTTACTTGCACTAAAGTGGTTCCAAACCTTTATGAATATCTTTTTCTGTTGAACAAAAACAAAGTATTTTGAAAAAAGCTGAAAACCTGTAAACATGGAGTTGCATAGTAGGAAAACAAATGCTGTGACAGTTATTAGCTGTGTATCAGAGGTTAAATTTCAGAGGCTACATTCTCCAAAGGATGTAGACTTCTAAGGTGAGTCCTTCGAAGTCCACACAGGCTAAACCGAGCATTTTGAAATGAGACAATCTAGCCTACACAAGACGGAACTCATCACCAGGCAACCGTATCAGCTGCCATTAAAAAGCAGTAATAAAAATTGTAATGTCTTTTTCTCAAAGTGAATATTAAACTTATATTAAACAATCTAAAAACAAGGCTTACAAAAACTGGAAATATACTTTCCCTTGATCCATACATGGGCACATAAAAATGTAAACTGTTTATAAAACACTATTTAGTAAAACATTTTATACTCTTTTTGTTTTTATACATGTGTTTAGATATCCAAGAAGAATGCAACCTAATTTATACACTTAAAACTGTAATCCCGAGTTTTCTTTTAAAAACATCATGCCTTGCGCGCAATGAATCTTGGGATGTTCGAGGCCGCAAAGGATCCACCAATTATATCCTTCATTACCTGGGAAACGAAGGATGCATTTGAAAGCTGCATTAGAAGGAATTTGTTTTGAAACCAAATGGTCTTTGATAACACAACACACTTCAAACCCATCCTTCGGAGGATGCAACCTCTGGAATGAGACACAGCTATTGATAGCAGGTTTTCAGCATTTTTCAAAATATCTACTTTTGTATTTAATAAAAGACACTAATGAAGGTTTGAAATGAGCGTGAATAAATTATGACCATTAATTTTTGGGTGAACTATCCTTTTAACACATGGATGCATTTCATTATGTAAAAAAGTATGACTAAAATATTGGTCCCACTTTATATTAAGTGTCCTTAACAATGTACTTACTGTGTTCATCATGTATTTGAGAACACTTGTGGTGCTTCTGAGTTGGGGTAGGTGTAGGGTTAAGGACACGTTTGGTGGTATCAGTAGGTTTAAGGGTGGGTTAAGGTGTATTTACAGGTCTATTACAGTGTATTTACAAATACAATTACAGAAATTAATTACAGATGTAATTACGTATATTTAATCAAGCTTAAGTACAACGTAAAAACATGTATTTACACAATAAGTACATTGTAACAAATTATTAATTTCGGAGTAAGTACATATTAGTTAAGGCCACTTAATATAAAGTGGGACCAAAATATCTACCTGAAATGTCTTTAATGTTTTATTATCTTTCAAAATGACAAACAAGATTGGGGTATATGCACACAAACTTTTCATTTCAGTCAGCCAGCTCCAGGGCTTCCAGTGAATTGTTATCCCATACAAAATCACTACATTTAAAGGACACCTACTGTATGGTGAAAAAACTACTTTTTAAGCTGTTTGGACAGACATACAGTATGTGTAGATAGTGTATATACCATCATATTGGGGTGATATAAACACACCCAGTCCTTTATTTTTCAATTTAACAACATAAAAACGGTGGACCAATTGGAGCGGTTTTGAGACCAACCACAACTTGACCTAGGAGTGCGGTCCCCCCGTCCTCCGAATTGATTGACAGTAGCATTATAAAATGTCTCCGTAGTAACGTGTATAATCATATCAACAAGACAGGACGTACGCAAAGCAACCGGGAATAAAAGGTCTGTTTAGTTCGCTATAATCATCAATCATCATCAAATGTGATCAAGAATGAGTTTTACAAGTTTAAAATGTTTTAAAACTGTGCATGTTTGTGATGAGCGATTTACTTCAGCTTTACTTCATCACCACAGCCGCGTCAGTATAATTATGAAAGCAGACGCTTCAATCTCAATTTGTTGACGTTGAATCAGATTTATTTTGTACATAAACATAACAGATATCCATCCAGCAGTGGATATTTAACAAGCTGTTTAGAGCTATAAAATACAAACTACTGAAAGCTATAATAAATAATCTGATGGGTGTTTTGAGCTGAAACTGTACAGACACATTCTGGGTACACAAAAGACTTAAATCTAGAAAAAGGGGTACACACACACACACAGATCTTCACTGCCTAGCTGAGATACGGTATAAAGTGGGTATCAGACCAAACAAGAAGAACTGCATTAAATTATATTTTTCCACGTCATCTCTTTTAAATATGAAAATCGATGTTACCCCAGTATTTTCAATGGAGTTTCTGTGCTAGCCATTTGCTAATGACGGCGCCTGCGTTTAAACGGTCTTTCGTCTCTTTTCACGCTTTAACAGCCAAATTGATGCTTAAGTCTATTTAACTGATTATATTTGAGTTACATTACAACATCTATGCTGTAAAAGGAACCTTATAATATAAAAAGCAGTCACATAAACCTTTCATCGGAAGTTCATGATTGGCTAAAAAACACTAGCTGTGCATATAGCCCATTGCGAGAGAAAAGGTTGAATGTATTGACTCACTTCCAGGACAGGAGGCGCTGTTTCCAGTCCACATTTGCACTCTGGCAATGAGAGCGTCTTTTTCAGTGGCTTTCTTACTGCTGCGTACTGCACAGTTTCTCCTGTAGCAGATGTGATCTGATTGGGTGGGTTTGTGGGTAATTGATGTAGAACGGCTGGACCGATGGCTAAGGGCAGTTTTGTCTTCTCGTCTTGATCTGTTGCTTTCCCATTTACCTCTGTTTCTTTGTTTCTTAATCTCTCAATTTCCTCAATGCCCACATAAGGCTATATATCAAGAGAAAAACATAAAATATATGAGAAGACAGGAAAATAAAATGACTTTTTTTTTACATTTGTGAATTTTAGTCAATTTCCCAGTACTGGGATGCAGATGGAAGGGCATCTGCTATGTAAAACATACACTCTTAAAACAAACGGTTCTATATAGAACCAAAAACGGTTCTATCGAGCGCTTCATATATGGAACCCCAAAAAGGTTCTATATAGAACCATTTTAAGGGTTCATTAAATAGAACCCCAAATGGTTCTTTGAATTCAAGTTAGATGGTTCTATTTAGAACCATTTAAGGGTTCTTTTTTTATTATTGAATTATTGTTACTTATTAATGAATAAAAAATAAAACCAATCCAGACAATTCAAATTGTTTAAATTTATTCAATTCATTATACAAAATATTTTTTTAAATATTTAAAATTGCACCTCTGCATACTTTGCATTGGACAGCAGATCTACCTTAACAGTTTAATGGCATTTTACAATGTAATTGAAATGATTTCACTTTTCTAAGCTTTTTTACTGTTTGAACAAATACAGTGCTTCACTTTCACACATGTCTAAAATGAAGAGAAATATATCACAATGCAGATAGAAACAATACACAAACAATCAAAACATCTATTAAATAACACTACAATTTCAAAAAGTGGATGGTACCTGCATGTATTGGTCATCACAACATCCATTTTTATACATAATTTAATAAAAAAACATTACTAAAACATTGCAAAATGATTAGACAAAACACTGCAAACAGCCATTTCACAACCTGTAGCATGTCCATGTCTGTCAGCCTCTCTTATAAGGTAAATAGTTTTGTCCATGGGTGGCACAGTGGCTCACTGGTTAGAACTGTCACCTCACAGCAAGCAGGTCACTGGTTCGAGTCCCGACTGGGCCAGTTGTCATTTCTGTGTGGAGTTTGCAAGTTCTCCCAGTGTTCTTGTGGGTTTCCTCTGGGTGCTCCGGTTGACCCCACAGTCCAAAAGCATGTGTACGGTATAGGTGAATTGGCCATAGTGAGTGAATGTGTGTAGATCTATGAGAGAGTATATGGGTGTTTCCAAGTGCTGGGTTGTGGCTGGAAAGGGCAGATTAGTTGGTGATTCACTCCACTGTGGTGCCTCTGATAAATGAGGAAGTTGAAGGATAGCGAGTGAGTGTTGTCCATTGTAATGCTGAAACTTCAAGCCTTGGTGGAATCAGGAGAGCTGCTGAATCCTGGATGGTGTAGGACCTTTGGATTTCTGTAAAACAATATTTTAATGTTGAGTACTTTTAACCAATTAACATAAGTCATCAAATAGAATTACAGTTATAATTAATACAATTAAAGTGTGTGTGTGTGTGTGTGTGTTTGGGGCAAATAGTATGTAATATAGGGAGTAGTTACCTTCTGCGGTTTCCTCTGCTGGTCCAATGAAACTGTCATGGAGCACTTCCTTCTTTCTGTCCCTTTTTGGGCCATTTCTTTTAAAGATGTTTCTGTGTTCTTCACCAAGTTTTTTAAGCAGCATCCTAAATGCAAAAAATATTTTGGTTACTTCATGTGTAAGTTTCCAAATGACATATTTTCAGCAATACAAGTTTCTTAAAGTCATCATGGACGCAAAACTATTTGGCACACAATGTAACAGTGTTTACTCACATGCTGTGGCACTCCAAGAAGAAAAAACTGCTCCATTAGTTCTGCAAACCCCTCCATAATCTGTGCTCTGGAAAAGGGTGTTCATTCGGTTCTTGACTTATGAATATCTGGTGTCGCATTCCAGGTCCATCACAATCTGAGGTAGAAAGACAGCATTTTAGAGTGTGTAAATATGAATTTAAACCACAAAATTAATCTACCTTTGGCATCAAATGTATTGAACTGAACTTGCCTTGTGTTAAGTTCCTCAGAGTACAGTTCACTTCCTTTTCATCCCATTAATTTGTTTCATTTTGCAAGATGATAGATGAGCTCACCACTGAAATCCTTTCATTTTTAAATTTGTTTTGCAGACATTGCAACAAATCCTGTAGGCAAATTTACACTTTCTTTTAAAACATATTTTCTTTGCAGGACTTTTTAATAAGCAATGACCTTAATATTCTCACTGTACAAACAGCAGCAATAAGTAATAGAACATTTTTTGTGATAAATATATTTCAGTACACAACAACCAAGTCTGAAATATACATGTTATAAAATACAATATTTACCAGGTGTCCTTGTTGATGATAATTGTGTCACAATTATGGATGTAACGCATGTCCTTCTTTAAGCTGGGATCCTTCCTCTTCAAAGCTACTTGTGTCCTGCAGCCCAGGTTACAATACAATGTTAAAGTCTTTTATAATATTCATTTCATAATACTTAATAAAGTTTGTTTAGAATTAAAAGCAATAATACATACCGAGCACAAGATTTACGATGCAGTTCAGTGTCCAGGCTGTTTGAAGAAAAGAAAGATATACATTAAAATATGAATTTTAAACTTATTTAGCACAATATATACATATATGTAGCCTATATTTAACAAGGTTCAACATTTCACAATACATTTAGCCTGCATGTTTGTATGTCCTTCATAAATAACACCTGATCTTTAATCTATGGATTATTAAAATATGTTTTGGCTTTGAAAGGTTTTAATAATACCCTTAGCAATTATTACTATAGCGCTTGCATAGACTCGGGCGGGCGCGTGCATAGACTCGGGCGGGCGCGAGCGCGGCATGTTCCCTTGAGGTTTTAATGCAGACTAGCCGACGTGTACACTACTTTACAGAGTTTAGCCCGAGTTAAACTGGGCTAAACTCACACACGAGCAAGCTGGAAGTACTCGTTTGTTCAAGGTTGGAGATAAAAACTGCACGAAAGCGGAAATCGGCTCATATGAAGTTACCATTAAAAGAGCGTGCACGCGCTTCACGCTGCCTCTCGGAGCTCGCCTTCAAATAACGCACCTGTTTTATTGTTATTGATGTTTTAATTAATACTGACAAACAAATAAAGCGAAACTGTAACTTATTTCGAACAAAAAGCAGAGCAAAGTCAGCTTGACACAGATTCCTGAACCGAAGGCTGACGACAGAAATCCATCAGAAAGTTACAAGCACAGTATTAATCCATATTAACGTTACCCCTTATTCAGTCTGTCACCATATAAGACAAGGGAAGAGAAACATTACCCCGTAATACAAAATATTTCATTATTATAGTTTTAAAAGAGTAATAACGTACCTGAATGATGGAGCTGCAAAAGCGGAGTTCTCCTTTTCAAAAATTAACCGTCACTCTCCAGGCTCGTCACCACCAGTCCACAAATGAATGACGTCACCAGAGGGCTTTTTCATGATTATTAGTTTAAAATAATTTATTAAACCATAACAACACACTGTACAGTCTGAATAAACTGGTTATTTAATTAATTTCACAAAATAATTTGTCAAAAAAAATAAATATTAAGCATATATAAATATTAGTTATATGGTAATGTACAAACCTGCATGAAACAAAAATCCCATCATACATTGATTAGGTTTTTGACCATAGCAGTCATTTTATTAGGTTTTGACTCAAAAAGCTTTGTCTCTCTGTGTTATAGCTTATTATTATTTATAATCTTTACTATATAATTATGTCATAAATCCCACATTATAGAACCATTTTAATCAAAAAGGTTCTTTGCACTCAAAGGGTTCTAAATAGAACCATTTTTTGGGTAAAAGGTTCTACTGGCCAAGTATAGAACCCTAGGGTTCTATATAGAACCTCAAGGAACCTTTTTTTTTTAAGAGTGTAGACCCAATTCCAACAAAATTACTGAAAGAATTGCTACCTGTAATAGGAGAACCTCTTCTTAACGTTATCAACTCTTCTTTGTCATTAGGACATGTTCCAAACTCTTTCAAGCTCGCTGTTATTAAGCCTATTATTAAGAAACCACAACTGGACCCCTGCAACTTAGCTAATTATAGGCCTATTTCAAATCTTCCATTTATGTCTAAAATACTAGAAAAAGTTGTTTCTGCTCAATTATGCTCCTTTCTGCAGATAAACAATGCTTTTGAGGTGTTCCAGTCAGGTTTCAGGCCTCATCACAGTACAGAAACTGCATTAGTGAAAATAACCAACGATTTACTATTAGCTGCTGACCAAGGGTGCATCTCGCTGTTAGTCCTGCTAGATCTTAGTGCCGCATTTGACACAATTGACCACAATATCCTCATAAATCGCTTAAACTCTACAGGTGTCCAGGGAACGGCCTTACAATGGTTCAAGTCATACTTAACTAATCGTTACCAGTTTGTGAATATTAATGGACAACCTTCACAAGTCAGGCCAGTTAAGTATGGGGTGCCTCAAGGATCAGTTTTAGGACCTTTGTTGTTTACAATTTACATGCTGCCCCTGGGAGACATTATTAGAAGACACGGTATCAGCTTTCACTGTTATGCTGATGATACTCAATTATATATTTCTACTAAACCTGACGAGACGTCTAAACTATCAAAACTAACTGAGTGTATTAAAGATGTTAAAAACTGGATGACCAACAACTTCCTTCTCTTAAACTCAGACAAAACTGAACTATTACTTATAGGACCTAAATCCTGTACACAGCAGATCTCACAACTCGACCTGCAACTAGAGGGATGCAGAGTTAGCATTAGCTCTACTGTTAAAGATCTGGGTGTCATATTAGACAGCAATTTAACTTTTGAAAGCCATATCTCCCATATCACAAAAACTGCATTCTTTCATCTGAGAAATATTGCTAAGCTACGAAGTATGCTATCCATCTCAGATGCAGAAAAGTTAGTTCATGCTTTTATGACTTCCAGGCTGGATTACTGTAATGCTCTGCTCGCTGGTTGCCCAGCCTCCTCTATTAACAAACTTCAGCTAGTACAAAATGCAGCCGCCAGAGTTCTTACCAGGTCTAGAAAATATGATCATATCACCCCAATTTTATCCTCGTTACACTGGCTGCCTGTTAAGTTTCGTATTGAGTTCAAAATATTACTTCTTACATATAAAGCATTAAATAATCTAGCTCCTGTTTATCTAACCAACCTTCTGTCTCGCTACAATCCAACCCGCTCTCTAAGATCTCAAAACTCAGGGCTTCTAGTAGTACCCAGAATAGCAAAATCAAATAAAGGGGGTCGAGCCTTCTCATTTATGGCTCCTAAACTCTGGAATAGCCTTCCTGACAATGTCCGGGGCTCAGACTCACTCTCACAGTTCAAAACTAGATTAAAGACCTCTCTCTTTAGTAAAGCATACACTCAATACATCACTTAGCTGTATGATGCACGAATGTGCTCCACGCATCCCCTTTATATACACTATGAACTGCAGCTACGCTAATTATTTTCTTTGTTCTCTATTCCAACTGGGGATACTCTTCCCGAGGCCCCCAGAGACTATGCAGCGCCACGGATGCGATCCAAGACCCGTGACGAGACGATCCCAAGGCTCCTTAACCCTGGACCAGGCTGTATCCTGAGCAGCTGCTTGGCGGAGTAGCAAGCAAGAGACGGATTCCCGTGACCCTCCAAGGACAGACGAGCCTCGAGTTCTCCAGCCTCCAGCGACTAGACTGCAGCTAGAACTGCGCACCGATGGATTACTCTTCAGTGTTTGGACTCTAAGTAGTGAATATTAAACAACACTGAACTGAACTCAGCTATATACTAGCTAATAATTTACTAGCTAATAACTAAACTGACATTTTCAATTTACTATAACCTTCTATGTGAAGCTGCTTTGACACAATCCACATTGTAAAAGCGCTATACAAATAAAGGTGAATTGAATTGAATTGAATACACTGGGAAGTATGGGTTTTATAACATCTCAGCTGATGGGACTGGCTCGATTGCATTCTTCACTGAGGAGGACAGAAATTTGCTTGCGCAAGACAGGGGCAGTTGTGAAATTGACATACATATCGTAAACTAGTGCACTTCACAGGGCGCACTTCAGAGGCTTTTGCAACAGACATGCCCTCACGGTGAGTGCATAGGCTGTCCTCGAGCACCCCCAGACCTGTGATGCAGTATCTGTACAAAATTATCCAAAGATTTGTACCCACCACATCCAGAAACTCTTGCTCTCTTAACAGTGTTAATTTTGTTGAAGAAAAATTGTCATAATTTTAGTAACGAACAACTTTCTACCAATGAAAACTAGACGAAAATGAAATAAAAATTAAGGGATGATGACGACAACTATAATATGACGTTTTCGTTGACTAATAAAAACAAGCCGAGAATGTGATTGGGGGATGTGTTTTGGTAAACATCCAATTTGAATTAATTTTGCTGCACACACACACATTTGAAAAGTAACTGATCCACAGCAGACGTGGGATGCAATTACATCATTATTCATAGGGGCATCTGTATGTATAATGAAATGGCAACAGCTAGGAGAGATAGAAGATTCACATTTGATCAAGACAAAAAGACTGTAAACCATATAGGGAGGAAAACAACAAATCTAAAGCGACATCAGCATGCCAGAGAATCATCCTGAAAATTACAGTAAACTCAATTTTTTTTTTTATTTACCCAAGTGTGGGCTTTTGCTTAACTGAAACGGTGTAGTCTCTTGCTGACCTTTAGAGAATTGACAACGTTAGATTGTAAATTAAAAATAATTACATTGGTAACAAATGATCATTCATTTTCTTGAGGAGTTTCCTCATGCCTTTCATTTTAGCTGCGTCTACAGTTTAGCTAATGTTAACCCTGATCTAACTCGTGCTAGGTTCACATGCGCTGTCTGCGTCTGCTGCGATCATCATGACAACAGCCATTTACAGTGTACTTCTACCACAAAACAAAAACTGCCTCATTCAGGACGTCATTCTGTGACGTGATTATTTCACACTGTACGGATGTAATGATACTGTAGTGCTATAATCTCTACTTATCAGGGAGTCGCATACAACAGTGTTTCCCAACCACGTTCCTGGAGGACCTCCAATACTGTATATTTTGGACGTTTCCTTTGTCTGTTACACCCATTACACGTCTTTCAGTCTTTGCTAATGAGCTGATGATCTAAATCAGGTGTGTTTGGTTAAGGAGACATAAATGTGCAGAGCTGGTGGTCCCTCAGGAATGTCGTTGAGAAACAGTGACATACAACCTACAAGATAACGAAACTGCCTTGAAGTGAAGTGCACTTTTATCTTTGACGCATATTTTCGCTTTATAATTCCTCTATGTGAACAGAGGCATTGGACTGAGTGCACAATTTACAAGATAACACATTTTTATTTACCATCATGTCATTACTCTACTTATTTACTCAGTGCTATAACTGAGCACCTGCATGTACTGTAACTGTATAGACTGACATTGCAAAGTGGACTTGAACTATGCTAAGTGCTTTCAAAGATGTAATTGCATGAAACAGACTAGTTAAAAAGACTTGTAGTTTACCACGTCAAAATAAACAGTTTGCTAAATAATTGCAATGTCCTACATTTTTAGTAGTCTACTGTTCTTGCCGACGCATAATTTTAAACATTACTTATGATATAAATAAACAATGCATGTCTAATTTTTGGTCTTGAATAGAAAAGCTATATTCCATATTTAATGAGACTGCATTATTTAATTTTAAGTTAGAATAGGACCATGAAAATAAAGTATGACCAAAACTGTACTAATACTAAGATGAGTCAGAGGACTAAAAATAAAACAAAAATATGACTAAAACTATAATATATATATATATTTATTCCATGGTCTGGTGAAATACTTGATTCTGATTGGCTGGAGGGTGTGGTATATTTCGTTGAAACGCACAGGTAGTTCCAGTCAGTTTTGATCACAGTTCGAAATAAATGCGCTTCTCCCAAACATTTACAGTTACTATAGCAACTCGCTTGTGCTGCGCTTGAAATCAATGGGCTTTTAATGGTGGACGGGAAATTCTCAAAATTAGGAAAATACTCATAAACTATCCTACAAAATCAAGTTTTAAGAGTTTTTCAAGCGAGAATATAGTTATTTTAAAGTCAAATCGGCAGTTTGTGTGCATGGATAGCGCGTCTTTAAAAATTTGGAAGCTCCAGGCGGTCAGCGGCAGCTCCGCGAACGGCTCCCCCTGAGGGAAGCTTCACGTCGGTCAGACCATCTGAAGACCCGCGGCTGGATCTAATCTCTTGCATCTCTGTTGTTAAATCGGGATATATAATTAATCTTTTGGTGTATGTAGCGGTCAGTCTCTGGACATTTGAACCTATATAATTTGTTCTCAGGTGTATTTGACCGATTGCAAGTAAGTTTCATAATTAATTTATGACCGTAAATATCGCACTGATCCTGCGTGTTTGGCTGATAGCTTTTGTTTTAAAGAAGATAAATAAAGCAGAATGTTCTCCTACCTGTCCTGATATGTTCTTTCATTATGCAAACTTTACCTATATTTAACAGCAGAGATTTTGGCTGCTTCAAAGACTCCAGAATACACTTTCTTGTCAAGACAAAGCCAATATACAGATTCTCCCTCGTCAGAGAAGCGGTAGAAAGTTGACAAAAGAAACGTGTGTCTGAGAATGTGTTATTTATCCACCTGTGATCGTACTAATCTTATATTAGCAGATATAAAGAGCACGTGCGCTCTCTCTCTCTGTCTGCCTGCCTGTCAGTCTGTCACAGCTGATTCAGTGGAGGGACTAGAAAATCGATCATGTAAAAACGGACAAAAATTCGGACAAATATTGCGCTGCAAACAGCAAAACTATTTTAAACTTATGCCTACCTTGGCAAATGACCATGGAATAAGCGGGATAATCAACGGCTTGCCGTGCGTTAAAGGATTTTAATGCACTTCGCGGAGGCGACCACACTCCGCTGCGCGTCGTGTGGTCCTTAGCCTCCACGTCGTGCATTAAAATCCTTTAACGCACGGCAAACCGTTGATTATCCCTTACACACACACACACACACACACACACACACA
>CAIGQQ010012738.1:875278-901458 GCA_903798035.1 Danio albolineatus
TATCTATCTATCTATCTATCTATCTATCTATCTATCTATCTATCTATATAGCATCAATTTGTGTTTTTTTTAACTTAAACTGCACAATATATGACTGAATTTGAATTAACATTGTTTCTAATATTCAATAATATTTGGAAGTGTGGAATTTTGTATGTGAAAAATATTCTCTTTTTGCATTATAAATCAGTGACATTAATAAACAAGCAACGATTAAAAACATTGAAAATTCAAAAGGTTTTGATCAGTACTTATGTTGGGAGAGATCTCTGCAGTGAAAGTGGAAAAACATATTTATCTATGTTTTTTTTTTTTTTGGATGAATACTTTGTCCTATATGAAGAATGTGAATACACAAGACTTAATTATCAGTTCAAGCTAAATGGAAATTCTGTAAACAGAAGCTCATCCAAGCTTGACATACATGAACACTAAAACAAATAATTCAAAGTTGATTAATTCCTATTTTAAGTTAAGTTGTTACAAACAATTTATATTTGAATTTAAACAAACAAATTAAATTTAGTAATGTTCAACTTAATTTGTTTGTTTAAATTCAAATATAAATTGTTTGCAACAATGTTGCAGACATAATTTTTTTCCGTGAATAAACCCTATTGGGTCTCACGTGTCAAGAAAGCTCACATTTCAGAGACTGATATAAATCTTTAAAAAATAAACAACTCAATTTATGCGGATTTAATTCAAAATGTTCTTCATAACCATTTTGAAGAGTTTTGGGTGAATGTTCATTGGAGTGACAGAAATATGCAGGTTCTAACAAAAACATCCTCACCTATGTTCAGAATGAACAAAATCTAGCCTACTACACAGTATCTCTGGCAGTTTACTATTGGTTGTTTTGCCTGTGACCTTTTCTTTGCCGCTCTCTTTTTCTGCAACACATGCGTTTAAACAGGATGAGGCAGATACACCCAAGATCTGATAGAAAGAGGCAGCGATGAACTTTGACTACCAAAAGATTAAAGGTCAGTTATCTATAACCAGCTTCTGAACAGCCATAATCATTCTTTGATGCAGAAATTAACAGTGTTTTCGTGTAGAAGTAACTAAACGCATTTCTGGCGGTTTCAGGATGTTGTTAACTTGCTTCATATGAAAATGCAAATGTTTTTTTAAAGCCTTAAAATGTCCATGTTTATTTTGATCTCAGATGCAGCTGTCATTTTGTCTTATTTATAATATTTTTGTAGTAATTATTTTGTGAAGTTATTTTAAGTTTGCTATAAGAGTGAAAGCATATAGTGCTGTACAAAAACACAAATGTACATAATATTCTTCCATAATATTGATTAATTCTCAATGAACAGGCTAACTCTGAAAATTAACAAGCTCTATCTACATGCCACATAATCTTTGGCAGTATACAGAGGAATTTGTCGTTGACTAGAATGTTTTGAAGTTTGTCTTTGTTGCTCGTGTTGCTAGCTAGGGTGTTTAATAAAGAACGTGACATTTCCGTTCTGAGCCTCGATCACTGTTGGCATTCGATATATAGATTTAATAGGCCTATTTAATAAACTCAATAAAACGGAAACAGTTTTTTTATTGGGTTAAACAAAACAATATAAATTTTAGAATAATTGAACTTAAATAACTACATAGAATAAAGCTAAATTATGAATGTTATGTTGAATGAACTAAACCACATTACATTACTTTGATGTAACTAACTTAAGTTCACTAAAATAAATATTCTTTCTTTAAGGTAACTTAACTTAAAAAATAATCATTTTTTTGAGTGCACTCCAGTAACTATTACTCAGTCCTTTTATGGGTTATAAGAGTAACAGGACTGAGTTTTTATCATATAATTAGCAAATACATGCTAAATTGCCACATGGCACACATGCAAATAGCATGAGGATACAGAGAGCAAGTTTTAGTGATTTATCAAACATATCTAATTTTAAAATGAATAAATAACATCTAAAAATAATTTAAGTAACAGTCTGTCGAGACTGACTTTCTAAAATATATTAAAAATAATATATTGAAAATATATTATATTCAATATAAATATATTGAAAAGAATGAGAAGACTTACTTTTGGTCTCCCTATTACCTTTACAGGATCTGGATGATGCAACTTCCTGTTGAAAGTACACATTATGGAATGTTCCAAGTTAATCAGAGGGGGAAATGTGTTAGGGTAACAGTAATGAGTGAAACCCTGGGGACATGACTAAAATGTGTATTTTATCAAAAAATGTATGATTTTTCTTTTGAATATAGGTAATCATTGATTGGATAAAAAACTATAAAAAAATATTATGAAGGATTTTAAACAATATATTCTAGCAAATTAATCAGGGAGTGGGGACATGCAACAACTGTTATTTTTTTTTAGTGTTCTACATAGTTTATTTCATGATTTTAAATGTATATTTAAAATTCTGCTGTTTGTTAAATTTGAAGACACTTTGACTAATAATAAAATGCATTTTAGAGTTACATGTAATTTTCATGCATTTTTATACATTTAGTATTCTGGGGACATGTTACCCTTTCGGTGCAATGTCCCATGTATTAAAATGGTTTATCACAATAGCCTTAAACATTTCAAAACCAGGCGTTCATTTAATCGTTCTAAGATTTAATCTACCTATTCACTAGACTTTGGTTTGATATTATGTCTGCCAAATTGCCTCACTGCTATTTGCTGTAGATTCAAAGTTTTTCTCGTAAATCCCTGTCATTTCATAAAACAGTAAAATAACAAGTGCATTAACTATACGCCTGTGTGACACATGCATTCAGCAAATGGCCACAGTGTGGTGCTGTAGGCTATTCTGCACTGACAATGGTGTTCTGAACCAAAGCTTTGACAGATAGTTAATGGAAATAAAGCACCATCACATTTTCTTTTTGCGCATGTGATACACTTTTACTTGATTCACTTGTAAAACTAAATACAAAAGGTAGAAATTATAAAATGATTACAATATATCACAAATAATATACATCTTTCACATTTGTAAACATCAACTGACATATTCAAACTGATGTCAAACAGCTAAATTAACAATCAAGGCACATTAATGACGTGCACCTATATGGAAACGATTACAGAGCTTGTTAGCAGATTACGGCAGATTTTAGAACAGAACATCAAGCTTTAAACATGTCAATACTGACCCTCTTTAATCAGTCTAATACAAAGGGAGTATTGCAAATGTTTTCAAAATAAAACTAGTAACTTACGGTCGTTTCTATAACAAGGGCTGAAAGCAAACAGCAACGCGTCTCTGCATGCCGACTGCAGTCTCTTCATCTATGACTATTTAAAGGGCAACTTTTTTGAAAAATCTATTTTTTAAGCTGTTTGGACAGACATATGTGTAGGTATAGTGTATATACCGTCATATTGGGGTGATACAAACACACCCAGTCCTTTTTTCAATTTAACGGCATTTGGAGTGGTTTTGAGACCGACCGCAACTTGACGTAGGAGTGCGGTCCCCCGCCAACCGAATTAATTGACAGCTGCGTATTAACATGTCTCTGTAGTAACGCGTATAATCATATCAACATTAGGGATGAGCGGATCGATCCTGAATTATCGATATTTTCGATACTGGGAATGTATCAAAAGGATGGATCCTCAAGTAAAAGTATCGATCTTTTCTGGGCGGGGTGGGGGGGGTGTTTCCTACTGAGTGATCAGAGACTTTAAATATCTAGATAATTATATACTTAAATAGGAACACAAATGGGAACTATATTATGCTTCCGCTGTATCTGCGCTGATAGGTCAGTGTTATCTCACGGCACAGTGGTACAGACACCACACACACCCAGCGCGGGTTGTAAAACTTAAGAGCAGAGCTGTCAACATCATGACTGAACGTAAACGAAGTATAATCTGGAGTTATCGTAAAAGTAATCAGCTAAAGGGAAAAAAATACTGTTGTTCCTTCACAAAAACCTGGAAACTGATTAAAACCAGGAAGCACAAATGAATATTTCAACTTAACTTTAAGATTAAATCCAAAGTTCTGCTGCTTTGACCTTTAAATAAGGTTGAGAAATTGATGTGCAGTATATTATTTTTCATTATATATGGTACTGTTAAGCCCAATAATAATAATAATAGGGCGACACAGTGGCTCAGTAGGTAGTGCTGTCGCCTCACAGCACGAAGGTCACTGGTTCGAGCCTCGGCTGGGTCAGTTGGCATTTCTGTGTGGAGTTTGCATGTTCACGTGGGTTTCCAAAGACATGTGGTACAGGTGAATTGGGTAGGCTAAATTGTCCATAGTGTATGTGTGTGAATGAGAATGTATGGATGTTTCCTGGAGATGGGTTGCAGCTGGAAGGGCAATATTAACATGTAGCTAGTCACTGCTAGCATGTGTAGCATATAGGAAGTTCAGTTTGCTAGCATAAGTCAAACGAGCCAATCCCCATGTCTCTACGATGTTCTGATGCTGAGATATAGCTGTTGATAAATGGTTGCTAGGGTACTCTGTTTTGTTGCTATGGGTGTGGTTACAGAGTGAACTTGAGTGAGGTTGGCTGGCCAAGTCAAATGAGCCAAACCCCATGTCTCTATGACACTGCTATGCAAAGATATGCATCTAGGACAGTTATAATGGCTGTCTATGGAATCAGTTTGGGGGCTTGTGAGCTTCATTATCATATTGAGATGCTGATTGGTTTTCTGAGTCAAATGAGCCAACTCCCATGTCTGTATGACACTCCAATGCAAAGATATGCCTGCAGGTCTATTATAATGGAAGTCTATGGAATCAGTTTGGGGGCGTGGCTTGTTAGATTCATTATCATATTGAGATGCTTATTGGTTGTTTGAGTCAAATTAGCCCACCCCCATGTGTCTATGACACTCCTATATAATGTTATTGATGTGTCACTTTTATAATGGAAGTCAATGGGATCAATGTATTTCAATGGGACGTCCCAGCTCCATGTTAAGTCAATGAGGCAGTCATTAGGGGTCCTTTAATGGTTTGGGGGCGTGGCTTGAGAGCTTCATTATCATATTGAGATGCTGATCGGTTGCCTGAGACAAATAAGCCAACCCCCAAGTCTGTATGGCACTCCTATGTAATGTTATTCATGTGTGAAATTTATAATGGCAGTCAATGGGATCAATGTATTTCAATGGGCCATATTAAGTCAATGGGGACCACTAAGTCAATGGGGACATCCCAGCACCTCAGGGGTACAACTTACACCTCCTTGCAGGGTATGTTCTCACTCAGGCTGCAACCCTTTTCAGATGCAGTGAATTTCAAATTTCTATGAAATTCACTCTTGGCGCTATGATGTGTCAAAGTTTTTCCCCATGTTTTGTCAATGGCAGATTTTGGACGTCCTAGCTCCCCAGGGGTACAACATTTACCCCCTTTCGGGGTAGGTTTTTACCCGGGCTGTAACCCTTTAGAGATGCCGTAAATTCCATATTTCTACGAAATTCACTGTGGGCGCTATGATGATTTTCCGTAATAGTATATACAGTGTAAATGCAATGTAAGGCCCAATCCCAATTCTATTTTGTACACCTACCCCTTGGCCCTTCCCTTTCCCCTTGGCCCTTACAACCGAGGGTTAAGGGGAAGGGCTTCAAAACTTACCCCTAAGAATTGGGACAGCACTTCAACACCTGCACACGTCATCATATGTCATCGCGATCTCTTGCTTCATATGAGATCAGACGATCTCGACTGCTGTAGTTATTCCAGTTGTATTATTGTTTGGTGTTTATCTTCAGGAAATCACTGAAGGCATATATTATGTTATTATAACGATCTAATGTGGCAATAAGATCGTAACTGTACTGTGTATTTACTCCGTGGCCATACTCATCTATGTAAACACACGAAAACAACAATAACATTATAGCAGACAATGTAAAAGAGAAAACAACGAGGCAGCCGATTTAATCGCACGCACTCTCTTGTTGGATAACAGGCCAAAAAATGTCCCGGGGCTCCAAATCCTCCGTTGTAAATGTGTAGATTTCGGAAGCACTCCTCAAAGGGAACACAGCACATGGCTGGGTTATAATGCTAGTCTCATCTCTGGTTCATCTGCACACTTCCAGTAATATCCAGCCGAGCACAGTGCTCTTCTCTGTGTTGCCAGATGGAGCTGACTGATTTCAGCCCAAACCCTCTCCAAAAGGTTTTTACATGCACAATCAAATTCAAAACCGCCCAATCTGGCAACTTTTGCTTGCTGCTGTTGTTTGTGGGCGGGGTTGGGGGTTTTGAATCTCCCGGGTCTGCGCGCGCAAAAATAGGCGGGGCTTATGTTTCTTGTTCATGTCATGCCGAAACGGCTAGAGACTCGTAAGCACGGCGATTCGTTTGAGGAACTATGAGTTGACTCTTTTATGGATGAATCAATAGTTTTAAACACTGTGCACTTTCAGATTTAAGCCTTAGCTGGAGATTTCACTTCACTTAGAGCTGTGTTACACACTGCATACAAGCTCATTTTCAAAAACCCATAATAGGGGCTCTTTAATTTATAATGTAGCCAAATTAGATTTCTTCTGTGATTCTGGCCATCTTTTTGTAAAAAGTGATATTTCAATTGCATTCACTCCCACATTAAAATACTATAGAAACTAGGAATACTAGGAATAGGAATACTATAGTGTTTTTGAACTATATGCATATTATAAAAATAGCCTATTTAAATTTCTATAGTTGCTATGGTATCACAACAACTATAAGCATAACCAAATACTGAAAAAAACATGTTCAAAAACACTATAATATTTACTATAAGTTACTATAGTATTTTTTTTTCAATGAGGTCATTCATCCACAATAAAAAAACGCGAACGCAATCTCCGCCAGTGGTGACGTTTCCAGGTGGCAAAACAGCGAGATTCGGGAAGTGTCTGCCTTCTGATGTATTTTTTGAGCCCTTACTGCAGCCGCCTGCTCCTGTCTACATTGCAGTCAAGGCGAGGCGCACCTCAAACGAGCCTACTGGTAAAGTTCTTACTGTAGTATTTCTCACAAACGTTACGTGAGATCTGCTTCCTTTACGTCTGTCTGTCCGACGCAGCCGAGGGCGGAGATTGAGCTACGCTGATAGGCACTTGGGTACAGTGGGCGGGGAGGACTAGCCTTAAAGACCCAGTACCAAAAACAGCAAAAAGCTGTTTAGAGCTATAATACAGACTTCAGAAAACTAAAATAAATAATCTGATGGGTGTTTTGAGCTGAAACTTTACAGATAAATTCTGTTGACACAAAAGACTTACATTAAATATAAAAAAGGGTAAAACGTGCACTTTAAACATCCGGTTGTTCTAAAGAATGATACAATTGCAATTTTTTCACCACTAGATGTCACAATTAAACCGTTTTAATAATCAAAGCCCAGCTTACATAACTAAACAGCATCATACAGTACATAGGCAAAACATATACACAACACTTTAGAATTCATTGAAATCCTAAAAAATTTATATTGTGAAAATTACAAATTAATGAATAATAGCATGCAATGTTATATAGAGGCAAGATAGCTTGACTGTAACCACAAAGATGTTTTTCTTTCTTTGATGTGGATTTAGTGAAATGGATTCCGTGGGCGTGAATGCTATTGAAACTGCTGCTCTTGGGAGACCCTTCCAACTGGGGATGCTGTATGACTGCAGAAAAGATGCACTAGTACCAGGTACAGTATACAGAAACAAAACAAATCTGATCTTTATTATGTATTATTTCTCTGTCATATAATATTGTATATAATTTGATATATTTCAATTTGTTAATCAATATTTATTTTTTAAATATTTCCCAAATGATTTGACAGAGCAAGGGATTTTTCATGGAATTTCCTATATGTTTTCTTCTGGAGAAAGTCTTATTTATTTTTATTCTGCTTTAAATTGCACTTTAAGCTGAATACTAGTATCTTGAAAAATATCTGTTTAAAATATAACATACTTTTATCATGGTGAATATAATAGAATTCAGTTATTAGAAATTAGTTATTTAACTTATGTTTGGAAATATGTTATTATTTCTGTTAAACATAAACAAAATATCCAGGGGGTGTAATAATTCTGACTTCAACTGTAGCTACAGTTAGGTCCATAAATATATGGACATCGACACAATTCTATCATTTTTTGCATTATACATCAACAAAATGGATTTGAAATGAAACAACTGACTGTCAGCTTTAATCTGAGGGTATGTACATCCAAATCAGGTGAACGCAATGTAGGAATTGCAACCGTTTCCATAAATATCCTCAAAATAAAGCTGACAGTCTGTTAAAGTACATCTTCTTTGTTTCTTTTCAAATCTATTGTGTTGGTGCATAGAGCCAAACATGTAAGAATTGTGTTGATGTCAAAATATTTATGGATCTAACTGTTTATATTTATATATTTTATTTCTATTTTTCTGTAGCTATATATATTTTTTATTCTACAGGTATCACCCTTTGGGATAAAGAGCAGCTGCAGCAGAGCATTCACACTCGTCCTCAAATCAATACAGATTTCAAAGTCTCCACGTCAGACTCTATTGAAGACAAATCTAACATATTTAACATCGACAGCTGTCTGGAGTTTAGTCTTTTAGGTGGACTCCTTCATGTTAGTGGAGCTGCCAAGTATCTCAATGATACAAAGAAGTCCTTCAAACAGCAAAGACTGACCTTGCATTATCATTCAACATGTAAATTTGAAGAACTGACCATGAACCATTTGGCTTCTGGAAATATAGCTCACCCTGAGGTCTTTGAAAATGACACAGCAACACATGTAGTGACAGCAGTGCTTTATGGGGCAGATGCCTGCTTTGTGTTTGACAGAGAAGTTTCATCAGATGAAAATGAAAACACCATAGCAGGAGAGGTACAAGTTGCCCTAAATAAACTAAAGGGCATTTCAGTAGGGGCTAACATTGACCTGAGGATTAATGATAGTGAGAAAAGTGCATTCCAAAAATTCAGTTGCACATTTTATGGTGATTTCCAGCTCCAATCTAATCCAACCTCTTTTGAGGATGCTTTAAAGGTTTATGCTGATCTTCCAAAATTGTTGGGAGAGACCAAAGAACTGGTCGTTCCATTGAGAGTGTGGCTTTATCCATTAGACAAACTAGACTCAAGAGCTGCAAAACTTCAAAGATACATCAACATAAGTATAATCAAAAACGTTGAGTTAGTAATTGAGAGTCTAAATGCAACAGAGATGAAATGTGGAGATCTCCTGAAAGACATACCTGCTTTGACTTTTGCTGCATTTAATGTCAAAGTACAAAACATGAAGCAAAACTGTCACAACTACAAGTTGAGTCTGATGAAACAGCTTGGCATTCTTTTACCAAAGATTCGCGGGGACATGGAAAAGGATACAGCTCTGATTGATCTTTTGCATGAGCATGAAGAATCTCCATTCAGAAGAAGTGACCTGGAACAATGGATGAAAGAGAAAGAAAATGAATCAGACATCATTAAAACGTTGCTCAGACAACTGAATGAATTTGGAGCAAAGGTAGAAGTCAACCTAGATAAAAGTTTGATGGATCTGGAAGTTGAAAATTTGGTCTGTTACACTTTCACATCCTTTGAGAGGTCAGATGTGCTTCTTTCGAAGCAAAATGCCTACCTGAGTCCTTCAACAATAAGAAGAAATGAGAGCATCTCAGATTTCACACAGACTACATGGCTCACTCCTGAAATCAAACAAACAATGAGGAACAACCTTAAGCTATTTAAAAAACTGATCACTTCAAAAGATTGTAATCCTGTCAGGTTTATCATTACATCAAAAGAAATGATGAATAATTCTGGTTCCTGCATTCTCCTGTATGAAAATGGATGTGATGATGCTATTTGCTTTACACCTCCATCAAAACCAAACTGTCCAATAATTGAACAGGTCATAGATGGTAGTTTGGAGTTAAAGTTACCACCATCATGCCCAGCCACAGTGAAGCTCAGGTTATTGTACAAAATGAAAGATGAAACAGCCTGGAGATCACAGCCTTTGGTGCAGAGCCAAGAGACAGTTACTCTGACTGATCTTAGACCAGACACTGATTTTGAGATTAAATGCTCAGCAATAGGGAGGTTGAACTATGGTGTAGACAGTGATGTAATCCACTTCAGAGCCATAGATAAGAATCTTACAAGATCCACAAATGATGTCATTAAATATCTGAGTTTGACTGAAAACAGGTGCAGTGAGCTTTTAGGAAATCCCAGTACATGCACATTTGAGGCATTTCAAAAGAAGATTAACAACATGAGACAACACTGCCAAACCTACAAACAGTATTTCAATGACAAAGGTAAATTCTTGATTGAATCTGTTCATGCCTGTGAAAAGGAGATATGTGTCCTAACAGATTTTCTACAAGATCACGCAGAGTCTCCATTTGAAAAAAACGTTCTTGCAGAGTGGATCACAATCAAAGAAAATGAAATGAATAAAACGAATGAATTTCTTCAACAGTTACTAGACTCTGGAGCAAAAATGTTCAAGAGTTTTGATGATGCTAAAATGGAGAATATGTTGTGCTACACATTCAGTTCTCTTGAGCAGCCAGATAGATTACTTTCTGAACAAGAAAATTACCTGAATACTCCAATGATAAGAGGGAAGGAGAAAACACCTTATTCAGCTTCTCAGACATGGTGCACTAGTGGTGTCATGGAGAAAATGAGAACACATTTGAAAATCTTCAAAGAGCTGATGACTTCACAGTATGCTCAGTTTACAAAGTTTATGATTTCTTCAAAAGATCACCAAAACCATCCAGGTTCCTGCATATTTCTTTATGAAAATGGATGTGGTAAAGCCATTTGCTTTGCTCTTCCATCAAAACCAGACAGACCCATCATTAAAAAGATCAAAGATGACTCAGTGGTTTTAAAAGTACCTAAACCATGTACAGATACAGTGGAGCTCAAACTGCTGTACAAAATGAAAGCAGAGACGGACTGGAAATCTCAACCTGTATTGCAGCGCCAAGATACAGTTACTCTGACTAACCTCAATCTGGACACTGAGCATGAGATCAAATGGGCAGCAGTGGGAAAACTGGACTACTGTGTTAACAGTGATGTCATCCAAGTTATCGGAGAGGTATGATACTATTTCATGAATTATTTACTGAAGAAAAATGAAAAGAATAACTATTAATAACAATACAATATAACATTCGTAATTAATATTGTAAAGTTAATATTATTGCCAATTATGCAAAATTTTACTTTAATATTGTTTTTGAACATAATTATATGCCTTCTTTGCATGTACACAACCCTGTTGTGGTAAAAATCTATCCTCAGTTTTCCCAATAAATCTGTGAAGTGCATTCATATGATCCACTCATGAATGTGCTTCATCACTCTCAGAATTAAAGATTCAACTTTGTCTGTATACGTTTGTACATTATGTACAGTACATAAAAAGTGATGTACCTTTAATGGACCTTTGTAGACCAGTTACTTTATGAAAGATTACTGTCCCTGTGAAAACAGTTCTATGTGAAATTCTGATACTAAATGTGAAATGATATTGGAACAGGCTTTACCCATGGCTTGCAGTCTTTAGAAATGATCAGCAGTTTATTGCATTTATTTGACACATGGAAATACAAAACATAAAAAAACAACATTTTTAAAAAGTGTGATTTCTATAAAACAAAATTAATGCAAAAAGTATTTAAAATAAAAAGCTTGTTAAATAGCAGAGAAAAAAATTGTTGAATTAAGAGCTTGCATTGAAATGACTTGAATTGCCAGGGTTTGTATTTTTAGGTGGCGTCACATTTCTGTGTGGAGTTTGCAAGTTCTCCCCGTGTTCGCATGGGTTTCCTCCGGGTGCTCCGATTTCCTCCACAAGTCCAAAGACGTGGTATAGGTGAATTTAGTTAGCTGTCCTTAGTCTACTGTATGTGTGTGAATGAGTGTGTATGGATGTTTCCCAGTGATGGGTTGCAGCTGGAAGGGCATCTGCTGTGTAAAACATATGATTGATAAGTTGGCAGTTCATTCCGCTGTGGCGACCCCAGATAAATAAAGGGACTAAGCAGAAAAGAAAATGAATGATTAAATGTATTTTTAGGTCCTAACGTTTAACAGGGCTGTTTATTTAGCTGTTAATATTTCAGCTGAAAATATTTCACACACATTTTCATTAATTCATTTAATTCAACTGACCCAGCCGAAGCTCGAACCAGCAAACTTCTTGCTGTAAGGCGACAGCACTACCTACTGTGCCACTGCGTCGCCCATACTTTAATTTAATACTTAATATTCACCTTACAGAATTCACTTCTAAAATACTCAGTTCTGTTTAAAAAACCAAAATATAATATCAAGAGGCAATTTTCAGTTCTTTTTATTTCCGTTCAGAAAAATTGCTTCCATAAATTCAGTGGTTCAAATTGTTAAAATCGATAAAATTGACATTACATCTGGGACCTACATGAAAAGCAATAGCGTGCAGATTAACAATCTTCAGCTGCTGTTTGGGTGGAGATTGACCAAATACATATAAAATTAAGGCATAAACATAGCATTAAATGCTAATATCAATGTCTTGGACTTTCATATTTGCCTTAATGTAACAGAGGCCAGCTGGTGATCGAGTGCTGTGCAGGTAAACCGCACTCCTCAGAACTCAAAAGGGTGATCCAGAGCCTTGCGTTATTCTGCGGTCTTTAAATAAACTGCTATGTTAGATTTCAGCAAATAAGAATTCAAACAACGGCAATTCAAGTAATTCAATGTCCACAATGGTCTACTATGCATTATTATTTTTTCAGTTAGTGCTATTCAACAAACTTTCTATTTCAAATGCTTATGGCATTATTTTTGTTCCATAGATTTCCCCCAATAATGTGCATATAGCATTGTGTAATAAATCATTTTCAATATTTAGAGCTGAATCTCAATCTGAGACAGATGAAATTAGTTTTAAAACATATGCCCTTTATTGCCCTTGGAAATTAAAATTATAATACTTTATCGTTATTGGTTTTATAGTTTATAAGACAAAAATTTACAATCCCAGCCTAAATTTTGTAATTTTGTTGTCCTTTTTTTATTTTGCATTTTTACATCATTTAACTGGGTCTGAAATGTTTTGAACCAGCCTTGATAAAAACCTGCCTGTAGCTACTATTCAGACCTTGATTATTGTTGGAGCAAAACTCTGCACAACTGCTGCTCTTCACAACCAAATTTGCCTTCCTCTGGCATATGCTATTCCACTTTTTAACACCGTTGATGTGATCTTTCTTTAGATGACTACATTTGAAGATTATTTTTCAATAACTAAGGACCTGTGGGTTATTAAAGATTACGTATCTACTCAGAATCTCCCATCAGTGATAAACATCATCAAAGAGTATCTCAAACAGCAAGATCTCGTTGAGCTTAACATTGGTGTGACGGGAGAGTCTGGTTCTGGAAAGTCTTCGTTTGTCAATGCATTCAGAGGTTTAGGAGATGAAGACGAGGGCTCTGCTGAAACTGGCCCTGTAGAAACCACTATGAAGCCTGAAGCTTATCTTCACCCAAAATACCACAATCTGAAAGTGTGGGATCTTCCTGGCATTGGAACACCATACTTCAAAGCCGATGAGTATCTTCAGCGGGTTGAGTTTGAACTTTATGATTTTTTCATCATCATTGCTTCAAAACGGTTCAGAGAATGCCACACTCAGCTGGCCAAAGAGATCATGAGGATGGGGAAGAAGTTTTACTTTGTTCGTTCCAAGATTGATGCAAGCATTAATGCTGAGAAGAGGAAGAAGAACTTTGATCTAAATAAGACACTTGATGTCATTCGAGAGGACTGTGTAAATGGTTAGTTATTTATTCAGTTTATAAAGTTTGTTTTAGAATTGCTACATTAAATAAATTGCTAATTGGAGAATAATAATGATATGCTGTTGTAATATTACTGATAAAACATACATTCCCTTTCTAGGGAACTTCAACACTGCGTCTAACCAGAACGCTAGGGGGATCACCTCTTTTATATGCGTCTTGAAGCACATGTGAAATCAATCTAATGAAATTAAGCGGTGACGTCACCACGCGCGCACGCGGCGACGTGAACGTCAGACCAGAGAGTATAAAAAGCCTGCCCTAAACACTCATTGATAACTTCTTTGCTTTCAAGAAGCACGCACATGAATACCCTCTTGCTGTGACCATTCATTACTGACTTTGCATACACAAATACAAAAAAACTGACAAACTTACCCTTTAGTGGAAAAAATATGGCAGAAAGAAACTTTAAACGCTGTGTGTCTCCTTGTCCCTGTCTTATTGTGGCTGGTGACACACATGAAATGTGTTTAAGGTGTTTGGGAGAGGAGCATGCGCTGGCAGCATTTGAGAATGCTGCATGTGTGCATTGTGATGCTCTCTCCCGTAAAGTGCTGCGTAATCGACGGGCGTTCTTTGAGAAGACGCCCGCGGCTCGCGCTCCTCGTGGTTCAGGTCCCGCTCATGCCGAGGCTGAGCATAGACTTCGATCATGGGGATCGCAGTTTGATCTTGCAGACGAGATGGAGACGGACCTGGTCCTGTCTCTGCCTGTGTCTATGAGATGTAATCCTCCCTCTGGAGCGTCGGAAGCACGCTCTGCGGTTACTTCCGCGTCTCATGAGGGGGCGGCTTCCTCCGTTGCCGACGAAACGGACGTGCCGACGCAGCGTAGGCAAAGAGGGGCGGGGCATCTGCCTCCCCAGTCAGTAGAATATAAGGAGTTAGTGGAGGTTGTTTCACGTGCTGCTGACAGATTTGATATTATAGACTGGCAGCCAGCACATAAACAGCAACAGCTGCGTTTTACGGGTATGCTGGATGAAAGAGAATTACCCAGCAGAATTGATCCTCCACTGAGGGACCTCCCCTTTGGTCCCAAACTGCACGATGCTGTCACAAAATCATGGAGTAATCCTTACTCAGCTCGTTTAATGACACCTAGAACGGTTATTTATTCAGCGGTTCGTGGGCTGGGGGAAATAGCATGTAAAAATATGCCAATTATAGAAGAAGATTTAGCACGTCATCTTCGCCCTGATTTAACATCAGCTAGGGTCCCTTCTTTGTCATCTAGACCATTAAGAGTCACCTCTAGTCTAGTTGGCAAAGCATATATGACGGCTGGTCAGTCTGTTGGATGCTTGCACACTATGTCAGTGTTGCAAGCATATCAGGCTGACCTACTCAAAGAGTGTTTGGATGGTGGGGGAGCAACGCCCGATCAGCTTCGAGAAGCTCTTCTGGTGTCAGACTTAGCTCTGAGAGCTACTAAGGAGGTGGCCTCTAATATGGGGCGCTCCATGGCAACCCTGGTTGCCACCGAGCGGCACCTCTGGCTGACGCAAGCAGAGGTGTCAGAAACTGATAGAGCGATCTTTATGGATGCGCCAATATCAAGCGCAGGGCTATTCGGCGACGCCGTCAATCGCGTCGCCGATTCCTTCGACAGAGTAAAGAAGCGCTCTGGCTCCCTCAGGGGCTTTCTCCCCCCCGCGATAAAAAGTCGGGGGGCTGCTAAGGAACAGCCCCAGCCGTCATTAAGCTCCTCATATCAAGCGGTGCAAAAGGAGAGCGTCGCTTTTCGGGCTCCCCCTCAAAAAAAGAGGGCCTGGAGAGCACGCTCTCAGCCTGAGCCTTCCTCGAAACTACCCACAAGGACGGTAGTAATTTCGAGGAAGGCGAAGGATAAAAGGAAGTCCCGACGTGTTGGGAGTCAGGCTTCCCAGGGCCCCCCCTGTTCATCGGGAGCACCATTCGGTGCCCTCCCTGAACCAAAGTCGGATGAGAAAAGGGCAGACCACCTCACCACTTACAGTGGTGGGGGGCTCTATGTCTCCCGGGGTGGGCATTCCTCAGTGTCTGAGGGCATTGGGGGCCCCACCCCCTCTTCGGAGGGCCCAAAAGCAACCAGAGGCCAGTTTCGAGAGACTGGTACCCCTAGCACATTTTTTGGCAGCGTGGAAACACCTGCCGATGGTGTCTCAGGGGGTCCTGTTCACGGTGGAAAACGGCTACAAAATACAGTTTTGTGCACGCCCACCTCACTTCAATGGTGTTACACCCCCCGTAGTGAAGCCAGAACAGGCTCTGGTTATGGAACAGGAAGTACTGGCTCTGTTAAGAAAAGGCGCGTTAGAGCGTGTTCTCCCACTCGACAGAGAATCGGGGTTTTACAGCCGGTATTTTATAGTTCCCAAAAAGGATGGGGGACTACGTCCCATATTAGATCTGAGAAATCTAAATCGGTCCGTCAGGGCCCTCAGGTTCAAGATGTTAACCATCAAAAATTTGGTGTCACAAATTCAGTCCTAGGACTGGTTTGTCACAATAGACCTGAAAGACGCATACGTCCATATATCCATCCTTCCCCAACACAGGAAGTACCTCAGGTTCGCTTTCGGGGGCGAAGCGTTCCAATATCGGGTTCTTCCATTCGGCCTAGCTCTGTCACCTCGAACCTTCACCAAAATAGTCGAAGCAGCACTAGCTCCACTTCGTATGCAGGGTATATGTATCCTAAACTATATAGACAATTGGCTAATTCTAGCTCAGTCTCACGATATGGCAGTTCGACATCGAGATGTCATTCTCACCCATATCAGAAGGTTGGGGTTTCGGCTGAACACCGCAAAGAGTGTGCTTGTTCCAGCCAGGACGACCACTTTTTTAGGTGAGCTATGGGACTCCATGACGATGTGAGCACGTCTGTCCCCGCCACGAATCGCTTCGATTCAGTCAGCCATACACAGAGTCAAATTAGGCCAGGTCATCACTGTGAAACAGTTTCAAAGATTGTTGGGCCTCATGGCAGCAGCAACCAGCATGATTTCGTTTGGCCTGCTGTACGTGAGCCCCCTGCAGTGGTGGCTCAAATCCAGGGGGTTTTCCCTCAAGGGGAATCCTTTCCGCATGATCAAGGTTTCGCGGCGCTGCCTTCGAGCCTTAGCGATGTGGAAAAAGCCCTGGTTCCTGTCTCAGGGCCCAGTGATGGGAGCTGTTTGTCATCGCGTAATGCTTATGACAGATGCTTCCCTCACGGGCTGGGGAGCAACCCTGAGGGGGCTCCCCGCAGCGGGACAGTGGGGAGAACAACATCGCTCTTGGCACATAAACTGCCTGGAGATGATGGCTGTGTTTCTGGCCTTAAAACACTTTCTCCCAGATCTAAGGGGCCGTCATGTTCTAGTCCGTACGGACAACACATCGGCGGTCGCTTACATCAACCATCAGGGGAGTCTGAGGTCTCGGCTGCTATGCAAGCTGGCACATCGGATCCTCCTGTGGGCCCAGAACAAAATTCTGTCTGTCAGAGCAATGTATGTTCCGGGCCACCTGAACATGGGAGCAGACCTCCTGTCGAGACAGGGGGTGAGATCAGGGGAATGGAGACTTCACCCCGAGGTGGTGGAGACCATTTGAAAAAGGTTCGGGAGAGCGCAGGTAGACCTGTTTGCTTCCCAAGCGACCACACAGTGCATACTATGGTTTTCTCTATCGCATCCAGCCCCACTGGGACTGGATGCCATGGTACAGACGTGGCCGAGGCTACGTCTGTACGCTTTTCCCCCGGTTGCTCTGCTCCCAGGAGTCCTGGAGAGGGTCCGTCAAGACGGAGTCCAGTTATTGCTGGCCCTGCTGGCGGGTCTCCCGTGGGAGATACCCATCAGGAGGGACCTTCTGTCCCAGGCGGGAGGGATGATACTTCATCCTCGCCCCGACCTCTGGAAACTGTGGGTGTGGCCTCTGAGGGGGCCCACCTCATAGAGTTTGGTTTGTCAACCGAGGTTGCTCAGACCATACTAAGCTCCAGGGCTCCCTCCACAAGGAAGCTTTATGCCCTCAAATGGGCTCTCTTTTCAGCTTGGTGCAAAGAACACCAGCTGAACCCAGTCAGTTGTCAGGTAGCCTCAGTGCTGGAATTTCTCCAAGATCGCCTGTCTGCTGGGCTGGCTGCATCCACTCTAAAAGTGTACGTGGCAGCCATAGCGGCTTATCGTTCTCCCCTAGATGATGAGTCACTAGGGCAGGATCCGCTAATTCGTCGCTTCCTCCGTGGAGCCATAAGGCTAAGGCCTGTCAGCAGACGCAGAGTACCGACGTGGGACTTAACATTGGTGCTTGAGGGCATCTCTGTTCCCCCATTTGAGCCGTTACAAGAGGCGTCAGATAAATTTCTGACATTGAAAACAGCTTTTTTGTTAGCTATTTCTTCCCTAAAAAGGGTTGGTGACCTCCAGGCTCTGTCGGTTGCACCTTCGTTTTTGGAGTTTGCACCGGGCATGACTAAAGCCTTTCTTTACCCCAGACCGGGGTATGTACCGAAGGTTCCCACTCATGTGGCGAGACCTGCTGTGCTACAGGCCTTTAATCCGCCCCCATTTCAGTCGTCGGACCAAGAGAGACTAAATCTGCTCTGCCCAGTTAGGGCTCTGGATACATATGTCCACAGGGTTGCTAACTGGAGAAAGAGTGAGCAGTTACTGGTCTGCTTCGGATCCTCAAAGAGGGGGAGTCCAGCCAATAAGCAGACCATAAGTAATTGGATAGTTGAGGCTATCACGATTACATATAAGGCCGCTGGACAGACAGCACCTAAGCTTGTCAGGGCCCACTCTACGAGGGCTGTAGCGGCCTCAAAAGCTTCGATTTCGGGCTCTGCCCTTTCGGATATTTGTTTGGCGGCAGGGTGGTCGACGCCACATACATTCGTGCGTCACTTCCAACTTGATATAGACCCCTCACCAGGGGCCTCTGTTCTCACTGCATAATGTGCGTTCACAGTCAGCAGTGAGTCTGGCCTAGTGGGTATTGCGTTCCCCTAGCGTTCTGGTTAGACGCAGTGTTGAAGTTCCCTAGAAAGGGAACGTCTCAGGTTACGTATGTAACCATAGTTCCCTGAGAGGGAACGAGACACTGCGTCTTCCGCCATACTCTCTCCTGCCTGTTACTTCTTTCAAGCAAATTTTGAAGTTATCAATGAGTGTTTAGGGCAGGCTTTTTATACTCTCTGGTCTGACGTTCACGTCGCCGCTTGCCCGCGCGTGGTGACGTCACCGCTTAATTTCATTAGATTGATTTCACATGTGCTTCAAGACGCGTATAAAAGAGATGATCCCCCTAGCGTTCTGGTTAGACGCAGTGTCTCGTTCCCTCTCAGGGAACTATGGTTACATACGTAACCTGAGACGTTTTTGTTTGTTACTAGAGGTATTAATAATTTTAAACTGTCTTTTTTGTCTTATTTTATAATGCCCTATCCTGTGTCTCTGTCTAGGTCTGAGAAAGATTGGGATTGAAGATCCTGTTGTGTTTTTAATCTCTAATTTTGAGCTCCACAAGTATGATTTAAATCTGCTGCAGGAGAAGATGGAGGAAGAGCTTCCACAGCACAAGAGACGTGTGCTGTTGTGGGCTTTGCCGAATATCACACAAGAGATTAATGAGAAGAAGAAGAAAGCTCTGGAACAAAACATTGGAAAAGTCGCCTTTCTGTCTGTTTTTGTGGCTGCCGTTCCCATTCCTGGTCTTTCAGTTGCTGTAGATCTAGCCATTGTTGCAAGGGAGATAAAAATGTACTACAGTACCTTTGGTCTAGATGATCCATCCCTCCAGATGCTGTGTGAAAGATATGGGAAAACCATTGAGGAATTCAAAAGTCTAATGAAGTCGCCACTGAGAGGTGGGATAACCCCAGCTTCACTGTTATCCTTAATGGGTGCTGTGTCTGTAGTTGGAGCTGAAAGTACAGTTGAGTATATTGTGAGCCTCGTACCCATTCTTGGCACTGTGGTAACAGGAGGATTGTCTTATCTGACTGTTTCAACTATGCTTAGAAGAGCTCTGAATGACATTGCAGATGCCTCAAATGTGCTAAAAGCTTCACTTGAGTAAACACAATGTTTCAGTGAGGTGTAAACACAATGTTTAATTTCTTCAAGTGAAATAAACATCTGGTACATTAAGTTTTGATTATGCAAACCTTTGGCTTTCAATCTCTTTTGTTACTTATATGGCAAATAATGCCAAAATCATAATCTCTGTTGAAACTGGTATACCAATGATGCATTATCTTAAAATCGTGAATCAATTTTGAGTGAGAGTTGTATTAATTTCTTAATATGACTTTAGGACAAAATGTTGACTCTAGACAAGTTTTAAATTGATCCCATTTGAGGCAGTTTGGAGCAATACTTCCAATCAATTTCTCTCTAATAATTTTTTTTCTTTTGCATAATGTTTTTTTTTTAATTCACCTAATTTAATTACTTTCAATGTTCTTAAATGCAATTTAAACAGATTTCATATAGACAACAGCAAATACACTTATCAGACAGGAAAAAGTGTCTAGGGAGGTTTTGATCAAAATAAATAATGCGTGTGTTGGTTGATCATTCTTTTTGTGTGATTCTTTGCATAATAATTTTACTCAAACACACCTAGTTACATTACTTTCAATGTTCTAAAGTATTTTTAAAATGAATTTTATAAACACAACAGCATTTAGTCTACGCCATAGTATATGTGTTAAAACTGTAAAACAGAATAAAGTGTCTTTGCTTAATATGAGTTGATCGGAAATAAAACAGCCTAAATCAATTATCTATCATTTCTGTAACTTATGTGGCAGATCAGACACATAATTACTTTGCTATATTCAACAAATAATGCACTGTCAACCTCTCCCCTCCAGTAAAGAGCAATGGTCAGTCTGTAGTCCAATTCCAAAAGTATTTAGACATGAATGGAATGTGCCGGTTGGAATGGACAGACATATGGTCACGCTCCTATACAATTTGCTTAAGACTTCTGTTTTTTTTTTTTTTTCATGTAACCCTTTATTCTTACTTTATGTGCAATCAGGTCTTTTGCTCATGTATTATCATTTTGGTTTTAATACTCCTGCAATCAATGTTTTAACACTACCACAGCTAAACAAGAATGTAGATATAGTTCATGTTTGATGTCCCTGGAGAGCTTATAGGGTGTACTGAATGTTTTAAGAAACTTTAAACATTCTTCATCAGCATTCATCTAGAATGCATATGCCAATCACCAAGCTTCCCAACAAAGGTAACTTTCTCATTGGTCAACTCAGCTCCTGAGGGTGGTACCACAGAGAACGAGAACAGAGAAAAAGGAGTGACCCTGAGGGAGAGTTGTTCCGTTCCAGCTCAGGACAGTTTTTCTTTAGGTTCAGTTAACATACTTGGACCCTGACAAAAATGAGTCAACAGTACAGCCCAAACATTCCCATCTCCTATACCTTTCTTTCTTTTCTTTCCATCAAGAGTCTATTTGAGTTTAGTGTGCCATAAAGCCAGAAGTCAACACAACTACAGTATCTGCTGCCTCAAACTGAAAATCCAGACTTCACCCCACTCCAAGCCTCATGAGGAGAAAGCTGATCACCAGCAAACAGAGGGAGATCTTCACATCACAAAAGGAATGCAAATAATGCCTCCAGTCTAAAACTGAACTAATGTAAATGGTTTATATAACCCTAATGAAACCATAGAAGGGTTAAATTGATTATTTTTGGTTCACTTGGTTTGGTCTTACAAAATCCAATGTTCTTACATCATGTAAGAACTCACTGCAAAAGATGTGCAGAACTTTAAAACCCGTTCGAATCAGGCTTGGAAGTCAGGTGCAACATTATCTCAGTCATTTAAAATCTAGCTTTTGTCGTAGTTTCCGGCTCTTCTCTTAATAAATGAAACTCAGACTGGAGATTATGAATATCAGAAGAATATACTTTATTGGAACAATTTCCAAAAAAGCAGAGACAGCCTGGAGCAGACCCATCTCTAGTCTTTCCCCAGGACAAATCCCATGTCCCTCAAATTTGCTATACCTTTTATCCTTGCATACTCCCACCTTTGTGTTTTCACAGCTGGTTCCTGGTTCAACAGGCCTCTCCCAGCTCCTACTAATTTATGACCTCTATTTAAAACCCCCTCTGCTTGTTGGGCCTTACAATGTACAGATCTTATATACTCATAACTGTTTTTCCACATACAGTTCAAATTTGGCAATCAGTAGTGTTTGTGTATTCAAACATCTAAACTGGACTTCAACATATGTTGTATACATCTCATGCTATTCTTGCTGTTTACACGGTTGGTTCGACATTGTATCCCCCAGTCCTCTCTCGTGCTTTATGACCTCTTTGCCTTAACCTATCACCTGTTTTCAAAGACATATAATGGCAGATTCATATGGCCCTCTACTCACACAATTAAATGTGTCTTTACATAGCTTTAGAAAATAAAAATCTACTTTACTAACTGCCCCCACAAGACTCTTTTGAATGACTCCCCTACACGGGTCATGTGCTCGCCTCAGGGGCATCCTGCTTGCAGCCAGATGTACAATTTCTAGAGACAAAGAGATCTCTGGACATTAATGCATATGAATAAAAGACAATCTCTTGAAATGTTACAACTAAGGCAGAAGTATCTTTGAATAATATGCCATAGTTTTCCTCATATGTTGTGTTTATTCCAACCAACCAGGTTAACTAACGTGTTGTTTTAACCCTTATAACAGATAAAACTTCTGTATGTGTCTGAAATATATGATGTCTGGTACTAAACGAAAGCTAGTGACATTTGCAATACAGTGATGTAAATAAAAAGCTAGTAGTACAAACAGTATTCGTCTTGTAACATTTGAGGTAAGAGTTACAAACTTACAAGATATTTTACCATGTGAAATCAAGATGCAGTCTCTGTTAATGATTGCCCTTTTACTACAAGATACGGGGCGTGGCCCCACCCTTCATGGCCACTGCTCATTGGAGAACAGAGCCACAGGGATGGACCAAACCAGGTCACTTAAAAACGATGGGTCACCACGAACTTTCCACGCAAGTTTCGGCAGAGCCGAAAAAACACAAACTTCTGCAAACCGACTCTAATCAGAGTCCGTCACCTCGGCAACCCAGAACGACAGCCAACCAGAGTGAGTGAACCTCAAAGACATCACCGAAGCAAGTCACCACCCAATCAGGACCGACGTGCTTCCCAAGGCCAGGCCGGCGAGGGAAACGCAAGACTTCAGCAAAAGCGCAAGTAACACTAACTAACGTTGTCTCTTGCTGATCTGGTGCAGATTGATCTTAGCAGTTAAAGATAAGCCGAATCTCTGCTTTTGTGGTTTCTTAGGTGTGATTCTAAGATCTAGTTAGGAGTACTAGAATTAATTTGGGACTGTCGTCAACTCATTTTGCATCCTCTGAACTGCCTCTGTGTGTATGTGTGAATGTGTGTGTGTGTTTGTTTATTGTTTGCTTATTACGTAGTTAGTTTCGTGTGTCGTAGTGTAGCTCAATAAATCTTTGTTCTCATTTTGTAAGAACTGTGTTTGTGTTTATGTGCTTCTAAGTCATTGCCTCGAGCTCAAGATTTTGTTACCTTGCTAAAAGTTAACCTAAGACTGTGTTATGTTATTATTGTTGGCCACGTATATATTAATAACAAGATTGGTAAAATACGATGTGTTCTATTTGCTAGGCAAATGGTAGATAAAGTGTGATTCTTTTAATCTGAATCAATCTGATTCTATTGAGTCGAATCAATGATCCAAATCGTCAAGATCCGATTCATTGAAAAGAGCTAATAAATCCCTGGTCTTTTAATGTAGCTTGGACCCTACAATCATTACATTCTTTCAAACTCTTATTTTTCTATCTTTACTCTTCTCTAAAACCTGTATAAATGTTACATTTCTGTTAGATTAGTCAATAAAGTTTCATTTTGTAAAAAGAAAGGTGCCTGTGCATATTTATGAGTCTAATGTGTTAAACTTAAATCTTGTTGCCCTGCTTAAACATAAATGGGTTTTTATTTTGTATAACAATAGCCGTAGATGAAGTCTATTGTCCATTCGAATGATCGTTGGACGATTTATTCATTTTCTTTTTGGCTTAGTCCCTTTATTAATCCGGAGTCACCACAGTGGAATGAACCGCCGACTACACAGCGGATGCCCATCCAGCCGCAACCCATCTCTGGGAAACATCCATACATTCTCATTCACACACATACACTATGGACAATTTAGCTTACCCAATTCACCTGTACCGCATATCTTTGAACTGTGGGGGAAACTGGAGCACCCGGGGGAAACCCACACGAACACGGGGAGAACATGCAAACTCCACACAGAAATGCCAACTGGCCCAGCCGAGGCTCGAACCTGCAACCTTCTTGCTGTGAGGCGACAGCACTACCTGCTGTGCCCCCGTGTCGCCCTGAATGATTCATTTATTCAGATAATAAATGAGAATAAAGGAATCGATTCCTTTGAAGTCCTCTTCAAAATTAATCTTCAAATTACTTTTTTAATGTAATGTAATGTGTATTTATATAGCGCATTTATCTTGTATGGCCATACACTCAAAGCATTTCACAATCATGAGGGGGGTCTCTCCACACCACCACCAGTGTGCAGCATCCACTTGGATGATGCAACGGCAGCCATGGCGCCAGTGCGCTCACCATACACCAGCTATTGGTGGAGCGGAGAGACAGTGATAGAGCCAATTCGGTTGATGGGGATGATTGGGAGGCCATGACGGATAAGGGCCAAGAGGGAATTCGACCAGGACACCTGGGTTACACCCCTACTCTTTATGAGAAGTGCCATGGGATTTTTAACGACCACAGAAAGTCAGGACCTTGGTTTAATATCTCATCCGAAAGACGGCGCCCACTGACAGTGTAGTGTCCCCTATAGTTGTGCTAATTTGCTACATTTCATTAGTCAACGTAAGTAACCTATTTAGAAAGCGTTTTTATTTATTCTGGTAGACTAAGATATTTTAACAATTAAAAAAAAAATTGAAAATTGCACAAAAATTTTCACTGTTAAAGATAGAAATCCAGCACCTGCGTACGCTTGTATTTCTTCCAGATTTTGATTGCGCCTATCGCGCTATTTATTTATTTATTTTGCTTTCACTTTCTAGTTTACTAGCTCGCATCTACACTGTAAAAAGTGTTAATTAGATCTAACTTATAAAAAGTGAGGCAAGCGGCTGCATGGACTGTTTTAGGTTGGTTTAACTTCCAGCCTTTTTTAAGTATATTGAACACAGAAACATTGCTTAAAATAAATGCAACTAAATTAAGTTGAGCCAACTAATTTTTCTAAAATTACTCAAGTCAGATAAACCTACTTTTTTGTTACAGGTAACTTATTTATAAGTAGCTATATGTTACCTGTACTTATTTTAATTAGGTATTAAAAACTAAATAAAATCAACCTAATCATATGTCATTCAAAATGAATTCAATTGACTTCTGTCTGTAACCTAAGAAAATAAATAAATCTTCATTTCTATACTCTAAGCACAATATACAGTGATTAAAAACAGATAAAAGACTTTCCTGTCAATAACAATTAAATAACAATGGGAAGATGGATTAAAGACCATAACATTTATTCAATGTCAACCAAAGTCCATTTTCATAGTGACAAAGCAGGCCATTAATGTGGCTGCACGTACACAATACATAAAAAAAACATATCAATAATGTCATATCCTATTGAGAAATCATAATTATTCAAAGAAAACTGAGTGAGGAGATTTGCATATGTTGATGAGGAATTAGGAAGCATAATGTCCAGTCCCACATAGAGTCTCTGATATATCTCAAATGCATACAGTTTTGATGGATACTTGAAGTCGAGGGCATCGGTCAGTCCAAACAGGAGCCATCATGAATTTGACAGGTTTGGTAAACCTCCGACAGTCTTATGATAATCCAAATTGTGTTGGGCCGATGGCAAATTTTTCCCATCGGCAGCCCCAAGGCTCAGCATGCACCTCTGATTCCTCACAACTCTATTGGTGGAGACAAAAAAGAAACGAGTTTGGTCAGGTGGTCGATACTAAATAATAATAAATAGCTAAATACTAAATAGCAAATTAATTTATATCTTAGATAAACTACAAGTGAAGTTACAAAAGTGCAGCGAGTATGATACATGGATGAAACACCTTAGTTTGTCAGTTAAAATTTTCCTTCGTTAAATTTCTGTGGGGGCGCCACGGTGGCGCGTGAGTAGCACGTTCGCCTCACAGCAAGAAGGTCGCTGGTTCGATCCCCGGTTGGGGCAGGTCCCGGTTGGGCCAGTTG
>CAIGQQ010012738.1:911458-942368 GCA_903798035.1 Danio albolineatus
GAGGCATCAGGGACCATGGCGACGTTGCATTAGATGACTCGCCACACAATTAAACAACATTTTATATGAAATGATGATATCTTGAACCATGGAACATTAGGTCAAAAGGGCATGATTAAGCTACAGTGTCAAAAGTTGTTTAGTTTAAATATATCATAAAAGTCTGACATGACGTGATATGACTGGAGTATTCAATTCAATTCATCTTTATTTCTATAGTGCTTTTACTAATGTAGATTGTGTCAAAGCAGCTTAACATAGAAGTTCTAGTAAACTGAAACTGTGTCAGTCCAATTTTTTATGAAGCCAGCAGGGTGAATCATTTACCAAATAATAAAATACAGTTCAATCGCCTCACAGCAAGAAGGTCGCTGATTCGAGCCTCGGCTGGGTCAGTTGCCATTTCTGTGTGGAGTTTGCATGTGTGTGAATGAGTGTGTGGATGGCTGAATGGATGTTTACCAGTGATGGGTTGTGGCTGGAAGGGCATCCGCTACATAAAACATATGCTGGATAAGTTGGTGGGTCATTCCAATGTGGCAATCCAAGATTAATAAAGAAACTAAAAGCCAAATAGAATGAATGAATGGATAAAATACAGTTTATATCAATATGACATCCTGTTATGACATGCTGAAACAAATAAAATCAATAAATTATTATTTTTTTCGGTTATTGCTATTTATTATGGCTTATACCTCTTCAGTTATTGATGTGATCTTTCTTTAGATGGCTACATTTGAAGACTATTGTATAATAACCCAGGAGGACCTGGATGATATTAAAGATTCAATATCTACTCAGGATCTCCCATCAGCAGTAAACACCATCAAAGAGTATCTCAAACAGCAAGATCTCGTTGAGCTTAACATTGGTGTGACTGGAGAGCCTGGTTCTGGAAAGTCCACGTTTGTCAATGCATTCAGAGGGTTAGGAGATGAAGACGAGGGCTCTGCTGAAACTGGCCCTGTAGAAACCACTATGGAGCCTGAAGTTTCACCCGAAATACAAGAACGTGAAAGTGTGGGATCTTCCAGGCATTGAAACACCAAACTTCAAAGCCGATGAGTATCTTGAGTTGGTTGAGTTTGAGCGCTATGATTTTTTCATCATCATTGCTTCAGATCGGTTCAGAGAATGCCACACTCATCTGGCCAAGGAGATCATGAGGATGGGGAAGAAGTTTTACTTTGTTCGTTCCAAGATTGACGCAAACATTACAGCTGAGAAAAAGAAGAAGAACTTTGACCAGAAAAAGACACTGGATTCCATTCGCAAGGACTGTATAAATGGTTTGTTTATTCGTTTTTCAGAGGCAATGTAGAGAACTATATACATATTCTTTAATTAATTAAATAATTGTATTTTACAAATCTATTATTCTCATGTAGAAACAATAATGATGATATTCATTAATCTGAGACTTTTATTCATACATTATCATGATATTTTACTTTAATGAAGTATATTCTGTCTTTGATAGGTCTGAGAAAGATCGGTATTCAGGATCCCATTGTATTCCTGATCTCTGGCTGGGAGCTCGGCAAGTATGATTTAAATCTGTTGCAGGACAGAATGGAGAAAGAGCTTCCACAGCATAAGAGACGTGTGCTGATGTTGGCTTTGCCAAATATCACGCTGGAGATTAATGAGAAGAAGAAGAAAGCTCTTGAGGAAAACATCGGAAAAGTCGCCTTTCTGTCTGCCTGTGTTGCTCTTTTCCCCCTTCCTGGTCTATCAATCACTGCAGATATAGCTATAATAGCAGAAGAGCTGAGAAAGTACTACAGTGCATTTGGTCTGGATGAGCCGTCCCTGCAGAAACTCTGTGAACGATCTGGGAAAACCGTAGAGGAACTGAAGAGTCTGATGAAGTCTCCTCTGCATCATGGGATCAACCCAAGTTCAATATTAACCTTGCTGGGCGCTGCCTCTATTCTTATATCAGAAGATGCTGTTGAGTTACTTGTGAGCTTCATACCCATTATTGGCTCTGTGGTGGCAGGAGGACTCTCTTATCTGACCGTCTCAAGAATGCTGAAGAAAGCTCTGAATGAAATAGCTGAAGATGCTAGGAATGTTTTAATGGCTTCACTGGAGACTGAAGTATAAATTCTGAAGTTGGCATTTGAATACAACACTGTTTTTAACTCACAATTTCCGTTATATTTGAGAAGGAATAAAAACAAGCATTAAATGTAATGATGTTTTGAAAAAGATTTGATTGAAGGGTATTACAGTAAACGTTAGAATCAAGTTTGGCAAACTGTTTTATGTGGTACATTTTGCAGCTTTCAGATCCAAATGAAATGAATTTGCATTAAATATTATAAAAGAACTTGCTGTGTTTGTTTCAGAACTCAAAAGATATATTACATTAAATTTCATATAATAATGCGAAAATTTCATAGAGGTAGTACAATATTGCTAGAGCATGATAGTTTCAAATAAGTTTAATTTATCTAGATGTCTATAGACTCTCTATTGTGATATACATATCAAGGGATGAGCAAAAATACATTGTAATGTATTTTGATATAAAATACAAAATACCTTAATTAAACTACAAAATACAGCAGCTAGAAATGTATCAAAATAAAAAAATGTATTTTGTATTTTGGAATATTTTAAACTTTAATAAGGGAGCATGACATTTCTTCTCAAACCTTTTATCAATAGGCATATTTGATTAAACCCTTCACTGTTGAACTGACTTTCTCATTCATTTTAGCATACTTTTTGTACAAGTTTCATACAGAAATCCTGTCTTGAAGATGATCTGTTCAATCACTGTAGAAACCATGTAATGCAGACAATGAGTTGGAATAAAGTACTATTTATCTTTATTGTGTTTCCATACAATGCGTGGTCAATGAAATTGCAAACATCTTCTGACAGTCTTATATTTTAAAGGGTGATATGAAGATAATCAATAAATGTATTTTTTTTTTTTTTTGCAATTGAAATCTTCAACACTTAATGTAAAAACACAATGTCTAAAAATACTACTAAAATCTCCAGTTTTAGTCATTTCCATAAATCATGTTTTTTTTTTTTGCAATTGTACTCTTCAATGCACAACATAAAACATAATCTCTAAAAAATGAGTTCATTCATTTTCTTTTTGGCTTTGTCCCTTTATTAATCTGGGTAAAGGCTTAGTCCCTTTAATATTAATATTAGTCCCTTTATTAATCCACAGCGTAATGAACCGCCTAGTGTAATTATTTGCTGTATTATATGGGGCATAAGAACAAGATGTGTGTTTGGATATAACTCCGCACTCCGCAGTTGTTTGACCGCACTTCATTATTATTGTCCATTTATTCCTTTTGCTGGAAATTAGAACTGAATTTAGAAACAGCTTTGAAACAAATCTTTGAGCTTAACAAACAAAATTAAATATAAAAGCTGATGGGTGTTCTCAATGGAGAGCGTACAACACCGTTTCCTTACTCCACCAAAGTAAAGAGAAAGTAAAGAGTCTGAATGGAGGAGGCTCATTCTTTATTTTTGCTGCAGATGGCTTGTTTAATTGTTTTCTTGCTAGTAAAGCGTTCAGTTTTGCCATTCAGTTTATCCACTTACAAAGTCACCATGTAAATAACAAATGCACAATGGAGCGACGCAACTGACTCTTAAAGAGAATGATAGATGAGACGAAAAATGTGCGATTGGTTTATCGCATATTATGCTTAAAACACTCCTAGAACCTAGAAGCACAGACCTGTTAGGCCATGCGCCGCCGTACAAACCGTATTTTTTCCATCCTTAAAATAACAAAAGTGGATTCGGACACGTCTTTTGCAACATGCGATTTAGACTCTGTGCCTAGATCGTTAAAATTGAACCCTTTATGTGTGTTGCATAATTTGCATCCATACTCCAGTCAACGACCACCTTCTTAATCAATTTTCTGTTCAGATCTCAAGCTTAAGCAAATAACTGAGAAAGCACCAATCAGAAGCCCCATTTTTATGATGTCATCATGTAGACTTCTTACAAAGTATTTTACAGTATTTTAAAATACAAAAATACAAGATACTAAAGTATTTTGATACAAAATACTAACCCATTTTCATAAACCCCATAAAATACAAATTACAAAATACTATTTTGCAAAGGAGGAATAAATTATTATCTAAATTACAGGCAGAGCAGGGTCATCATCAGATGCCCTGTGTCAGGTAATGGTGTTGTGCTGTTATTGAATGGATAATGACAGAAGTTTTATGTGGATGAGAAGTTTCTTTAATGTTTTTGGAGTTATGGCTGTTCAGCAGATGAACATCACACGCTCACCAGTTCACAGTATGATCTGTCAATTTAACAAGTGTAATGTAAACAAGTATAGTGAGTACAGAAGTATACAATGAGTATAGAAAACATCTTTTCTTGCATGTTTTTTCTGCTTCAGGAGACAGTCTGAAGAAAATTATTATTTTTATTAAATTATAATTATTATTGAACCTGAGAAAAAAACATTGAAAATAACCACAATAACCATAAATTTAAAAAGTTTTTAAAAAGAAATAAGGAGGAAATTCACTGAACAGATAGTTTAAGTATAAAACTACAGAGCTGCACTTGATTTTCAGAATCAGAATCAGAATCAGAAAGGGCTTTATTGCCAGGTATGTTCACACATACGAGGAATTTGTTTTCGTGACAGAGCTTCTACAGTGCAACAGAATTACAGAGACAAGACAAAAAACAGATAATAAATATATTCAAAAAAATTGAAGTAAGTGTTAAATGCAAATATACAAATGGACAAGTGTATGTACAGGTGTATTACTATATACAACATTATATGTGCTGCTGTTATGTGCAAATTGGCATGTAAAGTGTGTTGTTAAATAAGTGTATGTGTGTGTAACAAGTGTATTTGTTATGTGCAAATGGCATGTAAAGTGTGTTGTTAAATAAGTGTATGTGTGTGTAAGAGTGTACAGCAGTAGTGGTGTTGGTTCCACGATTATTATCATCAAGTGTTCATGAGATGGATTGCCTGAGGGAAGAAACTGTTTCTGTGTCGGGCTGTTCTGGTGCGCAGTGCTCTGTAGCGTCGACCCGAAGGTAACAGTTCAAAGAGGCAGTGTGCTGGGTGTGAAGGGTCCAGAGTGATTCTGGCAGCCCTTCTGCTCGCTCTGGATGAGTACAGTTCTTGGAGAGTAGGGAGGGTTGTACCAATGATTCGCTCAGCAGTCCGAACTATTCGACGTAGTCTTCTGAGGTCAGATTTGGTAGCTGAGCTAAACCAGACAGTTATTGAAGTGCAGATGACTGATTCAATGATGGAGGTGTAGAACTGTTTCAGCAGCTCCTTTGCCCAGGAACCTGAATGACTCCACTGCAGCCACAGTGCTGTCCATGATGCTCAGCGAGGGGAGAGCAGGGGGGTTTCTCCTGAAGTCCACTATCATCTCCACTGTTTTGAGCGTGTTCAGCTCCAGGTTGCTGTGACTGCACCAGAGAGCCAGCTCCTGAACCTCCTGTCTGTAAGCAGACTCGTCACCGTCCTGAATGAGGCCGATAAGCGTGGTGTCGTCTGCAAACTTTAGGAGCTTGACAGAGGGGTCCTTTGAGGTGCAGTCATTCGTGTACAGAGAGAAGAGCAGAGGGGAGAGGACACACCCCTGGGGGGCGCCAGTGCTGATTGTGCGGGTCCTGGATGAGGATTTGCCCAGCTTGACCAGTTGCTGCCTGTCCGTTAGAAAGCTGTTGATCCACTGACAGACAGAGGTGGGCACGGAGAGCAGAGTTAATTTGGGCAGGAGAAGTTTTGGGATGATGGTGTTGAAAGCTGAGCTGAAGTCAACAAACAAGATCCTCGCATAGGTCCCTGGTCTGTCTAGGTGTTGCAAAACATAATGCAGTCCCATATTTACTGCATCATCCACAGACCTGTTTGCTTTGTAGGCAAACTGAAGAGAGTCGAGTGAGGGTTCAGTGATGTCCTTCAGGTGGGCCAGTACCAGCTTTTCAAACGACTTCATGACCACAGATGTTAGCGCCACCGGTCTGTAGTCGTTTAGTCCTGTAAATTTGGGTTTCTTTGGGATGGGTATGATGATGGAGCGTTTGAGGCAGGAGGGCACTTCACACAGCTCCAGTGATCTGTTGAAGATCAGGGTGAAGATGGGGGCCAGTTGGTCAGCACAGGATTTTAAACAGGCTGGTGTTATAGAATCTGGGCCTGGTGCTTTCCTCCTCTTTTGTTTCCGGAAGACCTGGCGCACATCATCTTCATTAAACTGAATTGCAGGTATGGGGGAGGTGGGGGGTGGTGGAGGTGTTAATGGTGGCGTGAAGAGCAGTTCAGGGTGGGTGTGGGGGGTTTTCTCAAACCGGCAGTAAAACTCATTCAGGTCGTTAGCAAGTTGTTCATTGTCTACAGTGCTGGGGGAAGGTGTCTTGTAACTTGTAATATTCCTTAAGCTTTTCCACACGGATGCTGAGTCGCTGGAAGAGAACTGACTCCTTAGTTTTTCAGAGTAGTTCTTTTTGGCGACTCTGATCTCTCTTTCCAGGGTGTACTTTGCTTGCTTATACAAGGCCCTCTCCCCATTCCTGTAAGCAGCCTCTTTGGCCTGACGTAGCTGTCTGAGTTTTACAGTGAACCATGGTTTGTCATTGTTGTATGTGAGTTGAGTCCTGGTAGGGATGCACACATCTTCACAGAAACTAATATAAGATGTTACCGTCTCTGTGAGTTCATCCAGATCGTTAGCAGCATCTTCAAAGACATTCCAGTCAGTGAGGTCGAAACAGGCTTGTAGGTCTCGCTCTGTTTCATTAGTCCATCTTTTCACAGATCTTAATACAGGTTTGGCTGTTTTCAGTTTCTGTCTGTAGGTTGGTATAAGATGGATTAAACAGTGGTCAGAGTGTCCCAAAGCTGCTCGTTGAACAGAGTGGTATGCATCCTTTATTGTGGTATAGCAGTGATCCAATATGTTGCTGTCTCTTGTGGGACATGTAACATGCTGTCTATATTTTGGCAGATCATGGGATAGTTTAGCTTTGTTAAAATCCCCGAGAATGATTAAAACAGAGTCCGGCTGCTGTCGCTCAGTTTCCGTGATCTGATCGGCTAGTTTCTGTATCGCCAGGCGCGCGTGCGCGTGCGGCGGAATGTAAACAGAGACGAGGACAAACGAGCAGAACTCACGCGGTGAGTAGAAAGGCTTACAGTTAATAAACAGTGCTTCTAGATCTGGACAGCACATCTTCTTTAAAAGAGTTACATCAGTACACCACCTTTCATTGATGTAAAAGCACGTCCCGCCACCGCGCGATTTCCCCGTCGTTTCCTCGTCGCGATCTGCTCTAAACAGCTGATAGCCTGGAAGGTTGAGCGCATTGTCCGGTATAGTTTCGTTCAGCCAGGTTTCCGTGAAGCACAGAGCAGCTGAATGCATAAGATCCTTGTTTGTCTGAGAGAGCAGAGTGAGTTCGTCAATTTTGTTGGGTAGAGAGCGAAGATTTGCCAGATGGATGCTCGGTAATGCGGTTCGAAATCCTCGTTGTCTGAGTTTCACAGTTTCACAAGTTTCACAAGCGCGCCTGCACGCTTCCCACGCCGGCGCTTCAGAACGCGCTTGAGTAACACCGCGGCTCCTCCGACAACAATGTCCAACAGAACATCAGATAAGTCCAAGTCTGGAAAAGTATTTGGTGGTGTATGCGTCCGGATGTCCAAAAATTCGTCTCTGGTGAAACTAATTGTAGGAATGTGACTAAAAACAGGACAAACTAACAAAAATACGACGAAAACTGCAGAGCGCGTCACGGAGGCAGCCATCAACGCCGGCGCCATCTTGGAGAGTCATTTTCTTCATGATTTTGTCATTTTTAACAATTAATTTAACAATGATTTTGCTTTATAGGTTTTATATCAGTCATTTGAATAATGAAATTAAATGTCATGATTGAATGTGCTTCATACATTGGCTGGATTAGAGGGCTGGAATTTCTGGTTTCACCAGTAAGATTGCTTTCGGTGCTTTATGGAAATGCTTGCTTGAAATCTATTTTTATCCATGAGGGAAGTTGCTCGAAGAGTTCATTGTGAAACGGTGAATTTCATTCTTGTAAAAAAAATACAACAGTAATTCAAGTCAGTTTGTTTTGTATCACTCTGAAGCATAAAGGTAAGGTTGTTCAATTATGTTTGCTTTTTATGCTGTAATCTAAGAACTGGGAGTCAAGGTTGTTTCTTTGTTTGGCTAGTTATCATGTTGCTAATAGTGACAGGGTAATGCGTGGCCATACAAGGATAATATAAATATATATGTAAGACTGAGATACAGAGTAAAGCAGTCCAATATCAAAGTTGTAAAAAATGAAAACATATTACTTATAATAACCAACAACGTTTCTAGAGTAATAAAGTTCCTGATCGATTTTATTCATGTACCAAAAGTAAATTAGCAACTCCATGCAAATTCCAACCTCACCTCGAAAAAAAGTTTAACAAAAATACGGAAACCGTTTCTAAGTTTTTTTGTGTAAGCAAGTATTTTACAATACTTTAGAGATACTCAAAACCACTCAGTCAGTGTTTTCAAACTACTGTATTTGATTTACCAAAGTCTCGCAAGTGGCAATTTCACATCCGTCAAATCCATAACGGAAAAGTGTCACATCCATAACAACACTTTTTCCTCATAAAAGCAAAAATATTGAATAAAATAAAATGAATCATTTTTGTTCTATAGTAAGCTGACTCTTATCCTTTTGATTGGCATTATTTCTTTTGGGATGTGCAGTTTAATTCACAGAATTTCTCCAAATGTGTTGTATACTGCAAACTCAGACTTTTTTTAGTCACATCCATAATGCAGGTTTATATTCCTTATTTAAAGTATAAAACATGTTAACAGATTTATATTATTCTTGTTCTTTAAATCTGTGGTCAGTTGTTCTGGAAAATATAAACAGATGTTTCAATATAATGTTAACATATGCTTTCTATGTGCATTTATGTTTAGAAATTTTACTGCAAATGTCACATCCATAATGCTAGAATTGCTCAAATCTATATAAGCACATTGGCTGGGTTAAAAAAGAACCCAACTTTTTTTCTTATTTATAATTCAAATAGTAGTTTCATGTAAACTTTTAAACAATATAAGCTATAAGTTGTATTATGTGTAGTATTTTTTTGTTATACATTTCTTTCATGTATTAAAAAAGGTTTATCACCTCCTCGTTAGCCCTCAACATTTTAAAACCATGCGTTCATTTAATCATTCTAAGATTTAATCTACCAATTTACTAGACTTTGGTTTGACTATATTATCTCTGCCAAACTGTCTTAGGGCTATTTGCTGTGGGTTCAATGTATCTTTTTCTCTGTTTCAGAAAACAGTAAAAACAATAAGTGCGTCAACTAGCTCTGTGCAACTACCTCATGCATTCAGCAAATGGCCACAGTGCGGTGCTGTAGGCAAAACATATACACCAGACTTCAGAATTCATTTAAATTTGAAAAAATATATAAATGTTGTGAAAATTACAAATGAATTAATAACATTGTCATAATGTCCAATATTATACTGAGGTATTTTTCTTTCTCTGATTTAGTATGGATTCAGTAGGCGTGGATGTTATTGACACTGCTGCTCTGGGGAGACCCTTCCAACTTGGTATGCTGTATGACTGCAGAAAAGATGCACTAGTACCAGGTATACAGAAAAAAAATAATAACCTGACAGAGAAATAACACAGAATTAAATTAAAAACTGATTTGAATATATATATATATATATACACACACATTAGGGCTGTCAATGTATTCAAAAAAATAACTAATTAATCACACCTTTTTTGTGATTAATCATGATTAATAATAAAAAGCCATATTTATTACAAAAATAAAAATACAGGCATGTAAGTGCCATTTGAATTTTAAAACAATCAATGCCAATAACAAACAAAAATTATTTCCATGTTGGATTCTAAGTGAACTACAATATATATATATATATATATATATATATATATATATATATATATATAAAATACAGGCATTGCAAATATGGAAATTGGAAAATAATAATAATAAAGTATTGAATACAAACAATTGTATTCATTGTAAAGTTGTATTGCGAGTTGAGAACATTAATTATAAAGTAGAAACAATTTTGCTTAGTCCTCCTTAACATTTAGCCAGTTGCTAAGACAGTCCAGTCTATTGACATTATCGGGTGACAACACACACGCACGCACATACACACACACACACACACAGACAGACAGAGAGAGAGAGAGCGTGCAGTACAGCGCACTCCCTTCAGATCATCACCGTCAGGACTACGGTTCTTAAAGTATGGCTGTATTTCTCAAGCAAGGATTCTGATACAGCAACGTGAAGCAGACGCTTTACAAAAGTTGCGTGTAGAAGGAAACACGTCAAACTTAATGAAACATTTGAGGGCTCATGGAATCAACTTAGAGAGGAATGGGCTGTCTTTGACAGCTTGCGACATCATCTGGCACTTTCACTGAGTACATTTACATGGATCCATATTATCCATATGATCCTTTATCCATATTCCTTTGCTCATTAAACACACGCAGGGCCGGAGCAAGCTGAACTGGTGCTCTAGGCGAACGGTGATCACGCCGCCCTCTACCCGAAAGTGAAAAAGAAAGTGACCGGTTTGCGGATGAACGTGAGGACTGGGAGGGAGGGGGTAGATGTCGCAGATTAAAGTGAGGACCGGGGGGGGTTCGCTCACTATTCTGCCGCCCAAGGCGGTCATATCTAGGTTGCCTCTAGGTCGCCTAGGTCTCCTCTATGGACGCGCCGGCCCTGAACACACGTCGGCCACAACAGGAAATAAAAAAAAACTGCCACTGCGCTAAATGCGTTAATTTTATATATATATATATATATATATATATATACTGTATATATATACTGTATATATACAGTATATATATGACATGAGGAGCAGAGCAATATGGCTGTATATCAGTATTGGTGGGAGGCGTGCCTTAGTGTCCCACCAGTGACGATATACTGCCACATCGCACTGCTACTCGTGCTATATTGCATTTATACAACAGTTCGACAGTATAATCGTGTGTATAAAAAGGAAAATCAAACATGGAGATTCTAAAAACCATTTTGTATGAGGAACTACTTTCTTCTTTCATTCATTCACATCTGCAGCTAATGTCAGAACAGCAGAAACCATTGCTACAGTACGTCACTTTAAAGCTAGTTTTTTAATGATTCTCCATTGTAATATTTATAATGATGACAAAACAGGTGATTTTGCTCACAATTTAAGATGAAATGCTATTAGTCTAGAGAGATATCTCTCAGTATTTCTCTGTTGCAATCAGGATATCACAATAATTAACCTCGAAAACACCAAAGCAGCACAAACACTAGCAGATTGCTGTTGTGTTTGCGATAAGGAAAATTGCTGAGCACGTGCTGGTATTTCTTTCTGTTTACTGATTGACCTCATTCTTCAATACAGAAGTGTTTTTGCGAATGTGAACTTCTGATTCAGTTGCCTATGGGACAAATGACCAGGAATAATAAATGGCAGAAAACAGTTAAACTACTTCCTCTACAAACAAGTGTGTGCATGACTATACACAAAAAGTAGAATAATATAATAAGAAAATATCAGTTTGCAACATCAAGCAGCAAAACGAGCAGTTTTTAACGTCAAAAAATGAATGGAAGTGGATGAGACCAGAAGTCTCAAGCCAAAAAGATTCAAATGGTTAAGATCAATAAGGTCAATACAAAGAGTGGCCAACACAAAATGCATACATTCCTAATATGTGAGTTCCATCTCACACTGAGCACACTACAATTACTATGGTATAAATACAGCACTACAACATTTAAAAGAGAGTTCAACTTAGAAAGTCACTTACCAGTTTTATAATGAATTGATCAGCTGTAGTTTAAAATTCAGGGTGTCCGCGGGGTCTTAAAAAGTATTAAAGATTGATAAATCAATTATGAGAAAAATAAGGCCCTTAAAAGGTATTAAAAAGTCTTAATCATGTTTTTACGAGGTCTTAAATTTAGTTCAAGCATTGTCCAAAGTGTTTGACTCCAAAAAAGCATATATATATTTATTTTCCTCATAATGTATACACAATGGCGTGCTTGATTCTCGATTGGTTCAGGGGCGCCCTCAAGAGCCACCCCAATATGATTTTGCTGTTGATATTATTAATTTAAATGTACTTGTAAATTCACAATATTTCAATAAATAAATACATAAATAAATCAATAAACAAATTGCAGCCACTAAATTATTGTGGATTGATTGGTGCCACTGATGTACTGTAGCTGATTCACTGCCCCCTCCCCTCCTCGATCGTCATTAACAGCACACACACATCTTCAATAGACAGCAATGGCAATTTAATACTTACCTTAAGGTACATCAATAGAAGAAGCTGTATTAATAATAATGTGCCTCAAAAAGGAATATGGATAATTGATATTATTATAGTCTGTATAGTGAGTGTGTGTATATAATAATGACTTTTGTTCAGTTTGTTTATTTGATTGTTTTATTCATTCATTCATTCATTTTTTGTGACTTAGTCCCTTTAATAATCTGGGGTTGCCACAGCAGAATCAGTAATGAGCATATGTTTTACACAAGTTAGCTAATATATATACGTATAAATCAAATAAAATCTGATTTATGTTTTATTCTGTGTTATTTCTCTGTCACATATTATCATATATAATTGTATATAGTTATATATACAATATATATGATATATATATATATATATAGACTGGATATTTTAAATCTATTATTTTTTTCATTCTACAGGTAGAGCAGCTGCAGCAGAGCATTCACACTCGTCCTCAAATCAATACAGATTTCAAAGTCTCCACGTCAGACTCTATTGAAGACATTCATTCATTCATTTTCTTTTCGGCTTAGTCCCTTTATTAATCCGGGGTCGCCACAGCGGAATGAACCGCCAACTTATCCGGCATTTGTTTTACGCAGCGGATGCCCTTCCAGCCACAACCCATCTCTGGGAAATCTATTGAAGACAAATCTAACATATTTAACATCGACAGCTGTCTGGAGTTTAGTCTTTTAGGTGGACTCCTTCATGTTAGTGGAGCTGCCAAGTATCTCAATGATACAAAGAAGTCCTTCAAACAGCAAAGACTGACCTTGCATTATCATTCAACATCTAAATTTGAAGAACTGACCATGAACCATTTGGCTTCTGGAAATATAGCTCACCATGAGGTCTTTGAGAATGACACAGCAACACATGTAGTGACAGCAGTGCTGTATGGGGCAGATGCCTGCTTTGTGTTTGACAGAGACGTTTCATCAGATGAAAATGAAAGCACCATAGCTGGAGAGGTACAAGTTGCCTTGAATAAACTAAAGGGCATTTCAGTAGGTGCTAACATTGACCTGAGCATTAATGACAGTCAGAAAAATGCATTCCAAAAATTCAGTTGCACATTTTATGGTGACTTCCAGCTCCTATCTAATCCAACTTCTATTGAGGATGCTTTAAAGGTTTACGCCGATCTTCCAAAAATGTTGGGAGAGAACAAAGAACTGGTCGTTCCATTGAGAGTGTGGCTTTATCCATTAGACAAACTACACTCAAGAGCTGCAAAACTTCAAAGATACATCAACATAAGTCTAATCAAAAACTTTGAATCAATAATAGAGAGTTTAAGTGCAACAGAGATGAAATGTGGAGATCTCCTGAAAGACACACCTGCTTTGACCTTTGCTGCATTTAATGTCAAAGTAAAAAACATGAAGCAAAACTGTCACAACTACAAGTTGAGTCTGATGAAACGGCTTGGGATTCTTTTACCAAAGATTCGCGGGGACATGGAAAAGGATACAGCTCTGATTGACCTTCTGCATAAGCATGAAGAATCTCCATTCAGAAGAAGTGACCTGGAACAATGGCTGAAAGAGAAAGAAAATGAATCAGACATCATTAAAACATTACTCAGACAGCTGAATGAATCTGGAGCAAAGGTAGAAGTCAACCTAAATAAAAGTTTGATGGATCTGGAAGTTGAAAATTTGCTCTGTTACACTTTCACATCCTTTGAGAGGTCGGATGTGCTCATTTCGACACAAAAGACCTACCTGAGTCCTTCATCAATGAAAGAAAATGGAAGCATGTCTGATTTCTCCCAAACTACATGGCTCACCCCTGAAATTAAAAATACAATGAGGAGCAACTTGCAGTTGTTTAAAAGCATGATCAGCTCAAAAGTGCACAAACCAGTCAAGTTTATTGCTACTTCAAAAGAAATGGAAAATAATCCTGGTTCCTGCATTCTCCTGTATGAAAAGGGAAGTGATGAAGCCATTCATTTTACACCTCCAACAAAGCCAGCCTGTCCCATTGCTGAGAGGGTCAGAGGTGACAAAGTGGTTTTAAAAGTACCTCTACCATGTCCGGATACAGTGGAGATTAAGCTGATGTACAAAATGAAAACAGAGACAGATTGGAAGTCTCTGCCTCTAATGCAAAGCCAAGATACGGTTACTCTGACAGATCTCAACCCAGACACTGAGTATGAGATTAAATGTACATCAGTTGGGAAACTGAGCTACAGTGTAGACAGCGATGTCATCAGTGTCATCAGAAAGGTTGGTTTGTCATTCATAAAATATCAGCTGGGCCCGTTCTTTTCAAAAGTAATGCACTAGGACAGGGGTGCTCAACCCTGTTCCTGGAGAGCCACCCTCCTGCAGATTTCAGTTGCAACCCATATCAAACACACCTGCCTGTAATTATCAAGTGCTGTTCAGGTCCTAATTAATTGGTTCAGGTGTTTGATCAGGGTTGCGACTGAAATCTGCAGGAGAGTGGCTCTCCAGGAACAGGGTTGAGCACCCCTGCACTAGGATTTTGGATAACCGATTGGATCAAATCTTGAAAATGTGTTTTTCAAAAAACAAAAACAAAAAAAAAAACAGATTACATGATTGCATTAGATCACGTAATCCAATCTTGGTTTTGATCCAGATCAAACTTTTAGTTTGTGTTTTTCAGACCTTTTTTGTAGGATCACTTTGATCTAAAAAATCTGGATTAAACTGATCCCATCAGAATGTCATGAAAACTTTAAAAATGTATCAAATAATACTATATTTGCATCATGCAGTATCTTACAAGATAACCTATATATTCATAAGGTTTTAATTTTATTTGTTTATCTGTCAGACTACAGTGATTATGTAGGCCTTAACGTATTCAGCCTTTCAGTACAGGCATACAGCCAAGTAGAAAGAGTTTGGCCTCATAAAAAATCCCCCAAACAGCTGTCAAAATTGACCAAAAACTAATTTTATTCTGTCACTAACTGATATATATTCATCACAATGGAAAATATTTTTTTTTTAAAATATTTATTAGTAGTGCATGCAATGTTTATAGAATAACCAAAAAGGCAAAGAATGGCAATCACTGATTTTTGAAATCCAAAACAAATCCTAATCAGAAAATAGAGTCTAACTATTGCGTCCCTTGTTGCACGCCCTGTTTGCTCGTTCTGGCAGAATGCAGGAGGTTGGTTAGGATCTCAAAGGGGCTCAAATGCATTATGGTCAGCACAGAGAGGGTATGTACAGTGTACTCAATGTAGGGGCTGGAAGAGGATGGGGTGGGGTTTTTCTTGTTTTTAGTTTTGTTTTCATTTCAAATTAAAATAAACTTATATTGACCCCACACTGGATATTCTACTTGTTGCTCTTTGCATATCTATAGTTCTACATTGTGATTTCCTATCCTGTTTGAGCACTGGTTATCCAGATTCTGTGAGCCTGAAAAGTTCCTATCCGGATCACATTGATCCAATCCGATGCTGCTTTGAAAAACTGGCTCAAAAAGTAAGCTGGATTACATGATCACGGATTGCAAAAAAAGGATCACTAAATCCGGATCAATCTTATCCGGACTAAACCTTTTGAAAAACTGGGCCCCGAAGATTATCTTAAAAATAAGTATGTATATACAGAAGGTTACTCTTAATAAGCATGTTAACTTGTGTGAATTATTTTTTTCAAGGAAATAAAAGGAACACAGCTGTTAGCGGTGAGTATCATATTTTTGATGGAATGGACATTGCAGGATGGGTTCATTTATGCACTTGTGATATTATATACTTCAAGTGTAAGTAAGCTTCAGAAAGATCGCATAGTGAATTTAAGTCCTTCAAATTGATTATATAATCTTCAATATACACTAGTTCACCCCAGACTAATTCAAGTAATTTATTTACCAAATAGCATTTCTTATGGCAGCATTTAAGCAAAAATAAATTGATATATCACAAACCACCTGATTAATGTTTTAATTTTGTAGGTGGATGCTTTAGAAGAACTGTATCATATAAAAGTACAAGATAAGCTCAAGGAGATCAAAGAAATCTTATACACCCAAGATCTGCCCACAGCATTTGACACAATCAGCAATTATTTTAAGGAAACTTCTCTTGTACTTAACATTGGTGTGACAGGAGAATCTGGTTCTGGAAAGTCCACATTTGTCAATGCATTCAGGGGATTAGGAGATGAAGATAAGGGCTCTGCTAAAACCAGTTCAGTGGTGACCACTGCAGAGCCTGAAGTTTATCTTCATCCAAAATATGAAAATGTGAAAGTGTGGGATCTTCCTGGCATTGGAGCACCAAACTTCAAAGCTGATGAGTATCTTGAGTTGGTTGAGTTTGAGCGCTATGATTTTTTCATCATCATTGCCTCAGATCGGTTCAGAGAATGCCACACTCATCTGGCCAAGGAGATCATGAGAATAGGGAAGAAGTTTTACTTTGTTCGTTCCAAGATTGATGCTAGCATAACAGCGGAAAAGAAGAAGAAGAACTTTAACGAGAAAAAGACACTGGATGCCATCCGAGAAGACTGCGAAAATGGTTGGTTGCTCAGTTCACATAACAAAATATTTTTGTTTTCAGAATGAGGCAGTGACACAAGGACTGATGAGCATCACCTGTTTGTGCCACCTATCTCTAGTCCAACAGGAGGAGCAGGAGTATAAAAGGAGGATTGATGACAGACAAAAACGAGAGGACCAATGTAAAGCCACAGTCACACTGCACTTTTCGCCCCATAGACTTCCATTCATATGCATGCAAATGTGACAACGGAAACGCAAGCTCGTCCAAAAAGTTTCACAGCTCACTGCATTGCAAAATTCAAACTCGGTGAACTCTGACCTGCAAAATCGCATCATGTGATTGCGTGAGACCAATTGAAGATCAAAACATAACCTCTCTGTACCAATCACTCGCTTTTTTTAAAGAGCCCATATGTTGGGTTGAGAACAGTTAAATTTTCAATTTTTGAAGTCCCAAACAACAGGATGATATGTATGCAAGGTTAAAAAACACTTTTGATGTCTTATAATATCTATTTTTTTTACCTCATTTTCCCACCGACTCCCATATGAATCGTCTGAGCGAGTCTTTTTCCCCAAGCACCTCCTTTACGTGACGCTACCACGTGATGCTACCACGTCATGTCCTTTACGTGTCAGTCAATCACTGCAGTTGTACAACAGCGTAATGCTATATTCTTCATCATAACAACAAACATTCAGTAATAATTAACACTTTATGGACTATTGTAAGCCAACAAATAGTTACATTCGGCAGTAAGCTAAATGGCTACCGCTACATGCTGCGCAGAGCAAACACAATACAGACAACTACATCCATATTTACCTTGTTACAGTGCACAAGACATGCTGGTCCAAATAAACTGGGTATTGATCCATCCTTTAACAACAGAAAATTTAATAGTATACATTAGCAAACAGTTTAGCTTATTAAAATTAGCTGTTATAAAGAAATAGGACCAAGTTATCAAATCTTATTAATCTTTTCCTCACTGTATAACTTACACATTATGAATAATGAGCAGTGAATGAATCTCATTTATTTAGATTTTTTTGGTTTGATTACATTAAATAACAGAGGCGTCACTGTTATAAATAAAAGAAGTTTACATATATAGTTATAATGAAAGCATTCGATTACTTTCCTAAAGTTTTATGCTCATTTAGGAAAAAAATATTTGTGTTTGAAAAAAACCTCATCAATAACGACATCTTTAGATCCTATTATTAATTATGTGTATATGTCTGTTCAAACACAAACACAAAACCCAGTATCCGCTTTCACTATGCTCCTAATCGAGTGTACAGAATCCGTTTGGGAAACAGAGTCTGTTTATCCCTACGGACGCATCAGCTGAAAGTCACGCACCACTTTATGACTGTTTTGAGAATTGTGTAGGAGGAGCGACGGCACCTGTAATGAAAAGTAAAAGGGAATCCCGCCGTGTTGATATTTATTTCAGAGTGTTTCATGCCTAAATAAACCGAAAGCACAGACAGATTCCAACAGATTTAAGAGCAAGGGCGGCCCCTGGTGGTTCGGCGGTATGGGTTGCGTATAGGGAGGATCGACTATTTAATGTTTATTGACACCCGTCGGAGAACGACTGAAAATACGGGAGAAATACGGGAAAATACATTTACGGGATGATAGCGGGATAGAACTGTAAAATACGGGAGAATCCCGGGAAAAACAGGAGGGTTGACAGGTATGTGTTACACACTGCATGGAAGGTCATTTTCAAAAATCCATAATATGGGCTCTTTAAATGTCCAATCATCTTGTTTAATCCCACCCCTTTTCGCAGCGCCATATGACAGAATTTGGCATGCTCAAACTCTAGTGTGTGGCATATTACGTTTTTAAACTCACTGCTTTTATACTTTCCACTCCTCCAGTGGGACTCGAGACAGGTGGCGCACACAGGTGACACTCATCAGTGCTCACGTAACTGACCTCATTCAGTTTCTATGGGTCTTTGGCCACACCCACCCTTGTGACATAATGTTTGTAATTTATTTTTAACATTAATATATTTTACTAGGCAAAATTAATGATAGAAATATTAATGATTGCAATTGAAATATTGTTCATGAACATAATGTAGTGTTACCTGTAGTATAATAATAAGAATAGTAATAATAATACATATACTGATAATTATAAATGATCTAAATTTACACCTTAGTTACTGATGCCCTGTCATATCTCTTTCTATAGGTCTGAGAAAGATCGGTATAGAATATCCAGTTGTGTTCCTGATATCTGGATGGGAACTTGGAAAGTATGATTTAAATCTGCTGCAGGAGATGATGAAGAAAGAGCTTCTCAAGTGTAAGAGAATTCTCCTGATGTCAGCTTTGCTAGATGTCAAACAGGAGGTCATTGAGCTAAAGAAGGCTACTCTTAAGAGAAACATTGTAAGAGTAACAGAGCAGTCTTTCGCAATGGCTGATGTTCGTCTCCCTGCTCTTTCAATTTCTGTGAGCATAGACATCATAGCAGAAGAGTTGACACAGTACTACAGTGAATTTGGTCTGGATGATCCGAGCCTGCAGAAACTCTGTAAAAGGTCTGGGAAAACCATTGAGCAACTGAAGAGTCTGATGAAGTCTCCTCTGTGTAGAGGAATAAACTCCTCTTCAATAATAACCTTGCTGGAAGCTGCAGTCATGGATGAAGTTCCTAAAATTGAATATGAGTATTTTTTGAGCTTCATACCATTTATTAGCAGTGAAATTGAAAAATTAAAGTCCCATAAGACAGTCTCTGTAATGCTGAGGAGAGCTCTTAATGTCATAGCAGAAGATATCAGAAATGTGATAATAGCGTTACTGGAGACTGAAGTGTAAATGGATAAGATGGACTTACAGGCATATTCAATAGCATTTATTAAATAATACTGGATTGGATTTTAATATTGAGATGCTAGTACAGTGTATCGAAATCATATATGTGCATACACTAAAGGGACAGTTCACCCAATAATGATCCACTCTTCAATTATTCAAAACCTATTTGATTTCATTTCTTCTGTTGAATACAAAAGAAGGCACTTCGAAGAATGTTGGTTGCTGTTCTCATTGACTTCTTTAGTATTTTTTTTTTCTACTGTGGAAGTCAATGTTTACCTGCATCCAGCTTTCTTCCAAACATCTTCTTTTGTGATCAACAGAAGAAAGAATCCCATAAAAGTTTAAAACCACACGAGAGAGAAAGAGACTAAAGTCGTAAAGAAATTCAATTCATCTTTATTTCTATAGTACTTTTACCATGTAGTCAAAAGCAGTGTCAGATCAGTTTTCAGAGTTTAAGTTCTGTTTAGTTCAGTTCAGTGTGGTTTAATTTTCCCTGCTGAAAGTCCAAACACTGAAGTGCAAATCCATTGATGCACAGCTCCACAAGTCCTGAACCATGCAAGCCAGTAGACAAACTTCACCAATTGGTGAAAGTGAAGGAAAAAACCTAGAGAGAAACCAGGCTCATTTGGGCACGACCATTTCTCCTATTGCCAAACGCCTTGTGCACAGCTGCAGTCTAGGCGCCCGAGACTGGAGAACACTGGACATCTATCGTGGAGAAGCTGCAGGTGGGAGAGGTCACCGGCTTGTGTACAGACTGGCCTTTCAGGATTAACGCGAGGACTCGTCTGTCACTGGGGTCTTACAGGAATCAGTCTTATGCTCTCCACTGCACCATGGCCACCACAGCATCTGCTCAGGATACGGCCTGGTCCAGGATAATGAAAACCTTGAGAGTAATAATTAAAAAAAAGACTAACATAAGCACAGATTCCTTCAGATTATAAACAATGCAGACTAACAATCCTTTAGAGGATTTGGATTACAAAAGCATTTGTGTTTTATCTGTATGCTTTTAAACTGACAGAGTGTGTCTGCGTCCCGAACTGTGCTAGGAAGTCTGTTCCAGAGTTTAGGAGCCAGATATGAGAAAGATCTACCACCTACAGATGATTTTAATATTCTGGGAATTATCAATTGTTCAGAATTAATTGAGCGTAGAGGACGTGATGGGCTATAACTCATCAGGAGCTCCCTCAAATACTGGGGAGCTAAACCGTTCAGGGCTTTTTAGGTAGTCAATTAAATGTTTAAATGTATACGATGTTTAATGGGGAGCCAATGCAATGATGAAAGAACTGGAGTAATATGATCATATTTCTTTGTTCTAGAACTCACTCTAGCAGCTGCATTTTAAACAGAAATTGGGTAGAAAAATAAACAGGGGGGCTAATTATGCCGACTTCAATTGTATATAGGCGGTTCATTCTACTGTGGCGTTCTCTGAAAGGACTAAGCCTATGGAAAAGTGTCCAATTAGACTGCACTTTCCTTACTCCTGCCTGCAACTGTCAGATCTTGCCAGCCAGTCACAGAAGGCAGTCACAGTCACCTCTCCCACCAGGATGCCAGTTTACCCAGTTTCACTCACCTGATTACTAAACCAAGGGCGTAGATTAGCTTGATATTGGTGGGGACCTAATTTAACCCACCTCAACCCCACTCCCCTGCCAATGTAAATTAAGCGAATGGCTAACAAAAACTTCCGTTGACTGAGGCCATGTACACAGGTATTTTTATAAATGGGGTTTTCTCTGCTTTAATTTTTTTAAATCTACATCCACATAAAAATGCAAAAACGCACTGTGATGCATGGTAAGAGCACGGAGATCCAACAGGCCATTTCACATACCAGATTACAACAAAGTCAAAGGGTTTTAGACCATCGCGATGATTCTGTAATTTTTTTAAATTTTCAAAAACATAATTTTTTCGGTCTAAAATGACTGAAGACTATAGGTTTAAAGAATAGCTAAGCTTGATTTTCACACAAATTTATGAAGGCATTGTCATAATTGCAGCCAAGCAACAGCAGATGGCGCTAACCATTCTTTTTTTCTTTTTTTTCTTTTTTGACTGTGTTGACTGCAGTGCCAGTGATTGTGTAATGCTACTTGTGAACTCACCAGGCAAAATGCAAAAGATGTTTCTTTGGTTAAGTAATGATTCCTATGGCAGGTTTCTAATGTTGGCTGCACACAAATTAATGTTAGACTACCAGCCTATCTGCCTGAAAGAGATTCTGGCAAACCGTCAGAGGTTTCAGAATGGGGATTTCATGTGCATGTGTCTTGTCCATTAATTGTATATACTGGTTCACATCTGTGTTCATATCAGTGTAACAGGCCGTGAGAATTGGAATGAGAGAGAGTTTATTGCAATGGCAATAAACAAAAGAAATCTGTTCAATAAAAATGACTGTTATAACATTATTGGCCCTTTAAATTGAATGTTTTGTGAGCTGATCTAAAACAAGCATAATTTATGCTTTGTAAAGCTTTTACAAATGACAATTAGCGGCTTAGTTATCTGGGAAACAACACTTAGAAACCTCTCCAATCAGATTTAAACTAAATAACCATTTGTCATTTGAATGATATAAGTTGTCATATTAATGGCATTATGTTTTTAATTACTTTAATCACATATAATCATTTACTATATTTGAAATAATTATGTCCTTTATGATATCTTCCGGGCCACGCGGTGGTGCAGCAGGTAGCACTGTCGCCTCACAGCAAGAAAGTTGCTGGTTTGAACCTCAGCTGGGTCAGTTGGTATTTCTGTGTGGAGATTGCATGTTCTCTCTGTGTTGGGTTTCCTCCGAGTGCTCCGGTTTCCCCCACAAGTCCAAAGACGTGGTATAGGTGAATTGGGTAAGCTAAAATTGGCCGTAGTGAGTGTGTATGATTGAGTGTGTATGGTTGTTTCCCAATGATGAGTTGCAGCTGGAAGAGCAACCGCTGCGTAAAATCTGGATAAGTTGGTGGTTCAGTCTGCTGTGGCAACCCCAGAGTAATAAAGGGACTAACCCGAAAAGAAAATGAATGAATGAATGCATGATTTCTTCCGTCAGCTTATTTCTAAGGACAATATAATGTTAAACAAGACCACACATGACACACGAGACATTACACGCTATGACAAAAGTAAAATACATCAATAAATGTGATATAATTACAAAGAAATCACTTTTATTTGTTTTGCTGTACAGTCCAAATCTTCAGAAGACATACAAGTGTGAGCAACTGATCTAAATGAAATCTTTTTCAGTCCTGTTCATGTTTCCTCCTCAGCACTCATTACAAATTCATAATTTGCCACTTCAAGATGCTTCGGGTTATATGACAGTGAAATAAAAAAAGTTATATATATATAATTTTTTTTTACATTTGTTAGATTATGTTTTATGTCTCTTTGCATTCTGAACAAAAAACAAAGTTTGCAACAAATTATGTAGAATTCCTTTATAATAAAATAAAGACATGTATATGAAAATAAAGAAATTAAAGAGAGAAACGTACAAATCCAAGAAAAGGCTGAAGTTTTTTTTAACTAATAAAGGTTGTGATGACTAGACCGTGCTTATGTTTCTCACATATTTGTTGAAACATGAGTTGGGAGAAAAGGAGAGCTCAGTGAAAACCAAGCAGAGTCCTCTTTGTGTCAAGTGCAAAATAAAGTAAATAATAATCCACTGAATTAGATTTCATTGTTTTTGTGGAGTACTTTAAGCTAGTATTATTTTAAGTTTAGTTTTAATTATATCATATATGTCTTCTAAATGTACAAGTAATAACAAGAAAGTAAATATATTTGAACATTGCAATAATTGCTGTTAGATGATGTTTGATATTTACATTGAGATCAATGTTCACCTCTTGGTGGTTAGCAATTGGTTATAATAGTTTGATAGATCTTTAGGTTTACACATCAGTCCCCACTGCAGCCATCAACACATTTCTGGCATCTTCTGCAATGTCATTCAGAGCTTTTCTTAACATAAAAGAGACTGTCAGATACGAGAGTCCTCCTGCCATCACAGTGCCAATAATGGGTATGAAGCTCAGGGCAAGCTCAACTACATCTTCAGCAATAGCTATGGATGCAGCACCCAGCAAGGTTAATATTGAAGTTATGTTTATCCCACCACTCAGTGGAGACTTCATCAGACTCTTCAGTTGTTCAATGGTTTTCCCTGATCTTTCACACAGCATCTGCAGGGACGGATTATCCAGACCAAAGGTGGTGTAGTAAATTTCTATCTCCCTTCTAACAATGACTAAATCCACAGCTACTGAAAGACCTGGAATGGGAACAGCAGCCACACAAGCTGACAGAAAGGCAACTTTTCCAATATTTTCCTCAAGAGCTTTCTTCTTCTTCTCATTAATCTCCAGCGTGATATTTGGTAAAGCCAACATCAGCACACGCCTCTTATGCTGTGGAAGCTCTTTCTCCATTCTGTCCTGCAGCAGATTTAAATCATACTTTCCAAGCTTCCAGCCTGAGATCAGGAATACAACAGGATCTTCTATGCCGATCTTTCTCAGACCTAGTCAGAAAAAGAAAAATGCATAAATGAATAAGAATTTAAAAGAAGAAGAATTATTATAATTTTATATAGGTTGATACATTATAAATCTTATTAATATCATTATGCACAATATATACTTCTGTACTGCAAATCATAAATGCAACACCTAAATCAAACATTTCTTATTAAATTACTACTAAAATATTGTCATGTGAACTGAACTAACCATTTTCACAATCCACTCGGATGGCATCCAGTGTCTTTCCAATGTCAAAGTTCTTCTTCCTCTTTTCAGCTGTAATGCTTGCATCAATCTTGGAGCGAACAAAGTAAAACTTCTTCCCCATCCTCATGATCTCTTTGGCCAGCTGAGTGTGGCATTCTCTGAACCGATCTGAAGCAATGATGATGAAAAAATCATAGCGTTCAAACTGGACCTGCTGAAGATACTCATCGGCTTTGAAGTTTGGTGTTCCAATGCCAGGAAGATCCCACACTTTCACATTTTCATATTTTGGATGAATATAAACTTCAGGCTCCATAGTGGTTTCTACTACGCCGGTTTTAGCAGAGCCCTCGTCTTCATCTCCTAACCCTCTGAATGCATTGACAAACGTGGACTTTCCAGAACCAGACTCTCCAGTCACACCAATGTTAAGCTCAACGAGATCTTGCTGCTTGAGATACTCTTTGATGGTGTTTATCGCTGTTGGAAGATCTTGAGTAGATATGATATCTTTAAGATCTTCCAGGTCCTTCTGAGGTATACTGTAATCCATCTAAAACAGAACAACATTAACTGTATCATTATAAATATATACTGTGATCCATTACACCATAAATATATCTGTTTATTACAGTTTTTCTTGATTAATAAATCACTCTTTTGAACAAATTTCAAAACCTTAATCCCATTTTTGAAAAGCACACACATTTCCCTAAACTATAAACACTATTCCCTGCTTTGACACATGAGCTAAATTTGGTGAACTGTTACTGTAAAACACAAATCCCTATGTTTTTGAGTGCTTACACCATATGGTCAGTTAAAAGGCACTAGCATCCAAAAATGTTAAAGTCAGCACAGCTTGAGCTCAGTTAGTAATGATGATGATCATCATTATTGAGGGATAAATACCATCAGCTTCTCCACAATTGATTGTATCCTCCGAAAGAACCAGCTCTGTATGAAACAAGCATACAGCTCTGACAGAGTGAAAAACCAATGAGTGGAATATGTTCAGGTGTGAGTTTTGATATTGTATAAAGTATTGTATTCCATCACACCATAGCATTCATTCTTAACATATGGATCAGGATAGTGATTAACTCTTCTGTTCTCCATGAAATTATCTGTGTAAATGAGATTTAATCTCACCAAATGGACAAAAAAGAGGGGGGACAGAATTGAACACCAGGCTATCATAAATGACCCTGGTTTGTGCGGAGAGAATGACACTGTGGCAGCCATCTGCTAGCAAGGGTCACTCCACTGCTTTGCCATTGCCATATTTGCCATGCTCAGCCAGAGTGGTTTGGATAATGTCATCTTCCATGACACTGCTCTGATTTGTTCAATCCTGTTTTATTCTATTTACGTACCCCTATTTACATTTCTGGAGAGTGCAAAATACATCCCAGGAGCTATGTTTTATATATTTTATTTTTATGTATTTATTTATTTTTTTGCTGTATTTGTTTTCTATCAGAGGCCGCTGTTTATGCTTTTTCAGATTTCAATTTTCTCTTTACGAGTGCCATTCGCACATGCTGTTCTCAGGTAAATCTACCAGAGGCTGCTGGCATCTGAGCAATTTAATGACTGACCAGCCGAGCAATACACCCACCCTCCCTCTCCCTAAACCCAACCAATAGTGTTTTAAAAAGCACCAATTGACCAGCGTCCACCCCCTTCCCTAAACCCATCCTTTTAAAAGCAGTCCAGGAAAATCAAAAGCCCCCAGATTTTTCCACGTTTTAAGATTTTACCACATTCTCACCCTGTTACTTAGTTGTTTAATTTTCAGCTTTTGTTTTTGTCTTTACCAGACTCAAACCCTGTTGTCATGGTCAACTGCGCTCTACGTCTCAAGTCTGCTGACGTAACAGCAGAAAAGCCGTCCATATGGAGGTACATGGTCAGCTGGTAAGCGAGAAAAGGAACAGCATCATACCACCATGTATTGTTCTTTTTAAAGATGAAATGCAGCCATACATATTTCTGGCTACATAATTCACAATGCGCAGAAATGTATATAGGGCTATGTTTCAGAATGAGCCTATGTTGGGTTTGTGACTGGTTTACCAATAACCCAAGGTCTTATAATTATCTTTCTGCCTTGAAGGACATGCTGTTAACCATGAAATAATATCTGTGGATGAGGCAGGTTTCAACCTGATCAAAAGCAGAAGGGGGATGAACAGAGAACCAGCACAGCCAGAGCAGACTCACTAGGTTGGTGTTTGAAATAACATCAGCTGGCAGATGATATAGCAGCAACATAATACCTCCAGTGTGAAGGGGACAGCCTCCACTCTAGAATATGCGGAAGGAAAGATAACAATCACGCTGATCTTCCATGTCTTCTCAGTGAGAAGCGCACTACACAGTGAACAGACTCCACTTTAGGACAAGAAATGCCTTGTAGAGGGTGCTTTAGCCTGAGTGACAGTGTTAACCCCCGACACCGGTAGGTCATCAAGTCAGAGGGTGCCCCATCCCTGAGAAAGGAAGTGCTTGCTATGGGAAATTCATCAAGGAGGGGTCGTCACAAGGAGTGTGAGTTCAGAAACTCGGGTCCTGTTCAGAAGACCCGCTTGCCTTTTATCCTTTCTGACCTTGCACAGAGTCTGTGCAAGCAGGCTCACTAGGGAAACTCATACTGCACAAGCTAGAGTGAAAGGATCACTGGACACTTGTTCTCAGAGCACCCGGGCCCATAAAAGGCAAAGTCCATCCGGGGACTGAAGGTGCAGCAACACATCAGGGTGATGGTCAACAGTGCATCCCCATGTGCCTAGCCCATCTGGGGACCCGATTGTTAAGCCAGTGCTGAAGTGATCTCAGTGGTGTGATAGCAGCAGCAAACATCATATGCCCTAGGGGCCTCTGAAAAAACATCAGGGAGAGCTTGCTGTTTTCTGGTTGACTTGAAAACCCAGCAGCTCAAGATGCTGGAACACCAGGTCCCTGTGCATAATCGACGGATTTAAAAATAAGCAAAATCAATGAATAGCCAAAAATGCAGACGCCTGCAAGTTGAATGGGTATAGGACATCCGCCGCACATGGAAACAGGGAGAGCCTGAAGGGGAGGACTACCATGCTCGACTCTTGAACACACACAGAAAAAAACTGAATGAGGAGGGAGAGAACGAGACATGAAATGGAACGTCCTTCGGGTCTATACATGCAACCAATCCCAATAGTATCTGGATGCAGCCTTTATGATGCAAGCTGAGATTACTCTCAGCGATGCAATGTCAGACACAATGCACTCAAATGGAGCTAGTGACATCACTGTGAGGGATAGGGTTAGGGGTGAGGTTAGGTGAGCCCATTAAAAAGCATTGGATGAACCAGGTCTGCATCCAGACCCCTCTCATCTGTCCCCACGCTGTTCCAGTATTCTAGCTGTGTTTGTTTGAAGCTCCGTCACCTAGATTCGCAATTTACATTTTTATCATAGAATACATCCACATTCGCTAAATATTTCTCCGTTCTACCTAGGGTGGACATACCTTTAATACATTAATACAAACAAATCTACCTTAAAACGTTGTGTCTCTCGAGGATCCGCTTGTTGCTTGTAGCTTTAGCCTGCTAGCACCGCTAGCCAGCAAAAGCTACCGGCTTTCTTCACTCACTCATTTACCCACTTACTGGCTTTGCTCCTCTCCCTTTTCAATGTCGCTTTTGTGTGCAGGAGAAACTACGATGGAGTTGCTTGATCGGGAGCTCGACAATCTCGGGAAGCTGATACGAGATCTGGAGATGAAGCGTGCGCAGCTACGGGAGCGGCGGGCTTCGCTCGCTGCACCCGGCGCTGCGTCTCGCTCATCTGAGGTAAGTGTTCAATACGATCACAACACTCCGTCTACCTCAACCCCGCGTGTTTCTCTGTCCAGGCCCAGTGCACCGCGTACGCGGTTCGCCCAGTGGTCGTTCACGCCGACTCCCGGCTACCACGGCCCCTGGGTGCAGCCGCGGAAGGTGCTTGCCAGGTCCCGGGGCAGGACGTCTCCTGCTCCCCCGTTCGAGATCTCCACGGAGAACCGCTTCGCCCCCCTCTGCGAGACGGGCCGCGATGTGGCGATCATAGGTGACTCCATCGTTCGCCACGTCCGCGCTGCTTCCACTAAAGGTAACAAAGTACGCACTCACTGCTTTCCCGGTGCCCGCATTAAGAATCTCTGTGCCCAGGTTCCTGCTATCCTGACCGCTGGCGAGAGCATCGGTGCCGTCGTCCTCCACGTGGGGACGAACGACACCGGGCTGCGACAGTCGGAGATCCTGAAGGACGACTTCAGGAGCCTGATCGAGACGGTTCGTCGCACCGCGCCCTCCACGCAGATCATCGTTTCTGGACCGCTACCTACCTACCGCCGAGGAAGTGAAAGGTTCAGTAGACTTTTTGCTCTGAATGAATGGCTATTAACATGGTGTAAAGAACAGAAACTGCTCTTTGCCAATAACTGGTTTCTTTTCTGGGAGCGTCCTAGGCTCTACCGTGCTGACGGGCTGCACCCCAGTCGAGCTGGAGCTGATCTGCTGTCGGACAACATCTCCAGGACGCTTCGTTCTGTCTGACTAGTAAGTAAACATTCAAAAAATCCACATTCTAGCCATATAGACCCTTCTTCATCCCACTTAATTCACAATAATGCATGTCCGGCTAACCGCATAGAAACTGTGTCTGTTCCTCGTATTATTAGACCAAGAAATAAGCGTACTGTGTGCTCTAGAAGACATCTATTAAGAATCAAACCAAAAAAAATACCAAAAAATGAAAATATAAATATCGTAAAGCTAGGTCTCCTGAACATCAGGTCACTAGCACCTAAAGCACTTATCATAAATGACATTATAACAGATAACAATCTTAATGCACTCTGTCTCACTGAAACCTGGCTGAAACAAAATGACTATATTAGTTTAAATGAAGCAACTCCTCCAGGATTCTCTTATAAGCATGAGGCTCGTCAAACTGGTCGTGGTGGTGGAGTTGCATCAATCTTTAGTGGTATTCTTAATGTTAATCAGAGAAACGGACTTATGTTTACCTCCTTTGAAGTATTGGCGCTTAATGTTATGCTTTCGGATACTATGAATAAAATGCTATCTCTCGCTTTAATCACCATATATAGACCCCCAGGACCCTATGTCAATTTTCTAAAAGAGTTTTCTGATTTTATTTCTGACTTACTAGTTAAAACTGATAAAATACTAATTGTAGGAGACTTTAACATCCACATAGATAACGCCAATGATACACTAGGGCTCGCATTTATGGATCTACTACATGCCCTTGGGATAAAGCAAAATGTTGTTGGTCCCACCCATCGTCTAAAGCATACTTTAGATCTAATTCTCTCTTATGGAATTGAGGTCATGGATGTAGAGATTATACCACAAAGCGACGATATTACGGACCACTACCTCTTACTTTACAAGCTATGTTTACCTGACATTAGCAGATCCGCACCAATACATCGCCTTAGTAGATCTATCGTTCCGTCTACCAAAGAGGAATTCGCAAATAACTTGCCTGATCTTTCTTTATTTCGAAATGCACCTGCAAATGCAAATGACCTCGATGTAATAACTAGCAGCATGGATGCCATCTTTACTAGCACACTAAATACTGTGGCACCCTTCAAATTAAAAAAGACTAGAGAAGATACAACTACATCATGGTATAACAGTCATACGCGCGCTCTCAAAACAGCAACCCGTGCCTTGGAACGTAAATGGAAAAAAACTAATTTAGAGGTCTTTAGAATTGCGTACAAAGACAGTATGTCCAGCTATAGGAGGGCCCTCAAATCCGCCAGGGCTGAGCACCTCCGTAAACTGATAGAAAATAACCATAACAATCCTAGATTTCTTTTTAACACCATTGCTAAATTAACAAACAATCGGTCATCGCTGGAACAAAATATCACACCGCAAATGAGTAGCGAAGACTTTATGAATTTTTTCGGTGATAAAATAGAAGGCTTTAGACAAAAAATAGATGTTGAAATCTCTGTACAGCCTTATACTTCAGATCCAGTAAGCATTCCACTGAACCAAATTAGCCTACAGTGCTTCGAGAACATAGAACAGGAAGAGCTAGACAAAATTATAAATAGTTCTAAACCAGCTACGAGTATGCTACACTCTTAAAACAAACGGTTCAATATAGAACCAAAAACGGTTCTATGAAGCGCTTCATATATGGAACCCCAAAAAGGTTCTATATAGAACCATTTTAAGGGTTCATTAAATAGAACCCCAAATGGTTCTTTGAATTCAAGTTAGATGGTTCTATTTAGAACCATTTAAGGGTTCTTTTTATTTATTATTGAATTATTGTTACTTATTAAT
>CAIGQQ010012738.1:947368-964121 GCA_903798035.1 Danio albolineatus
TGTGTGTGTGTGTGTGTGTGTAAAAATATATATATAAAAAACCTCTAAATCCATCAGACCCTCTGGTTAGGTTCAGAAGTTTCATTCTATAGGTAATTACTTATTAGCTAGTAAATAAAATATAGATTTTTTTCAAAAATGTCACTTTAGACAATTCTTTGGTTTTAACATTTCTTTTGCTTCAAAACCAGCTAAATCCATATGTGCTTTCTTTGCAAAAACCTCTAACTCCACCATTGGGACAAGACAGTGTAATAAGCTTAAAAATCCCTGAAGATGCCATTAGAAATTTTACCAAATATAAAACACATTACACAGACCACCTAAAATTAAAAATACATAAATATGTCAAGTGGCAATTCATTCCACTGTGGTAACCCCTGATAAACCAGAGACAAAGTAGAAGGAAAATGAATGAATGAATTCTGTCAAGTGCATTAATCAATAACATTAAAATGGGCATTAAATTAATCTTAGCAATCTGTTGTCATTTCTGATATTTAGCACATGGTTAATGAGTTCTCTCATTGGCTACGTGTTCTAGTCTCGTTTTTTGTGAGCACATAGCTTGTGGTGTTTGTGTCATGTGCTCTCCCGTCTATTGTCTAGCCACTTCCTCCTTGTTAACCCATTATTAGTTTATCCTGTTTGTGTTATTTATTGATTATTTATTTAAGCACATACACTGAGCCACATGCTTCGACAACACCACCATAAACAGAAAGCAAGACACGAGCACATGATAAATGAAAACAACTTACCATGCGCTCACACAAGCAACATGCATGTTCCGATCCCAGCGCCAACCGAAACCGACTAGACTGGAGCACTGAGAACGAAACACCATGCTGCCGACAAAACAAACACCCAGGCCTTTCATGCCCGCATCAAGCAGGAATGGACATGCCTGTGCGCGGTCACAACGGCGCTCATACCGACACACACAATGACAGAAACTGAGAGCTCGACCCAAGAAAACTCAAGAAAACTCAGGCTGAGCACAACATATAAGACATGACAGGACTACTGTCTGGACTTTGCCACCAAAAAATAAATAAATTTATTAACAAGACCAAAGTGGCAAGTGGCTCTCTCCAGGGACAGCATGCAAAACAAGCTTTATAATCAATCATCTGCTAAGTGTTACTCTTGAAATTAAATTTAAGTAAGAAGACCAAACTCTCTTGTATTTATTGGAAGAACAGTAGCTAGCCCACTGTAGTCTAACTTAACTAAAGCTAATTAAGGCAAACCACCAATGATAATGCACCGAGCTCTATAGACACATGATTTCAGGCCAGCCCAAAACATCTTTAAATAGTGAAATACAGTTAAGTATTAGACAGTTAATTCTTGTATGTTTCAGCAACTCCTTTCCAAGATTTAGATTAGGAACAAATCCCTGAACTGCCTTCACAAACAGTCCAAAGTCCTTTTTTTTTTGTTTGTGCACACTTCACTGTTTGGTCTGTACAACTAGAGAAAATAAACTGAACTGAAATCAGGATAAAATGGAGAGATCTTACCTTTTATCAGTTTGACTGTTAAGTTTCAGAGATGCAGGAATACTATAAAAAGGAGTTGTAAAGAAAGATTGTTATAGACCTTTTACAAGAAACCCATTATTCCAGTATTTCTGCTTAAAATTAATCTTTTGTAAAATTATCTGGATGTTTCAGAGTGGAAAATGTAATATTTATTGTGTTCGAAAAAAAAAGAAAAGGAAAGAAAATAATGGAAGCAACATACACTGTAAAAAAAATGCAGGGTTCCACACCATTCATGTTGTCTCTATACAAATTGCTAAAGTTTTCTAAACAAATTCAAGTGGATTAAACATAAAACAATTATATTGTCCTAAAAATCTCAAGAATTGTGTTGCCTCTGCAAAGTAGTTTTAACAAGTAGCTCAAAAAATTGATTGTAGTTTCCTTTCCATATACATACCAAAAGATTGACAAACATTAAAATAAATGTAAAAACTGTGAAACAATCAGTCTGTTTTTTCTTACCAGATTTTTCTGCTTAGTCCTCACCACAAGAAAACACTGGTGCAGATATGAAGCCTGGTCTTACAGACTAAAATATTTCTTGCAGGACACAGCCAAAAAGGGATACGCCCAAGCAACACTTTCACTGCCCTAAATCCACGGTATCATGGGATTCAGGGATACATAACATGTTTTTCATTGTTACATGGACAAAATACATAGCCAGGGTCTTAGAAATTGTATTTTTCCTTTTCTTAAGGGCTCAAGTAGCTCATCCTCAAGATATATTTTATAACACTGAACATCTTTTTAAGACTGAACCTATTACAGAGCCCTAAACAAGCTTCTTTGTAACAATTTAACAAACTTCTATTTCAGACGTACCAGTCTTTAAGACTGTTCCATGGCATCTATTGTTCAAACATCCTCACTAGAAGCATAAGCATAAAAAGGACATTTCAACATTTCAGATTGCAACTTTAAAATGGTATATGTTAACAAAAAAGTGTGCATACACACTATTGTCACTGTGTAGCCTTTCTTTCTTCTCACTGTTACTTCAGTTACAAAAATTAGACAAATACAACTTGAAACATGAAAAAGCATGGAGAAACATGAAAGCATATTCATAAAATATGCCATTTCTGAATATGTTGGTGCTCTAAACAGCATTTTTATGGAAATTGCAGCTTCTTGGCACAACTGATATAAACTAACATGTTTTATGTAAAGCAAAGACATTGTCTAAAAAAAGCATAACATACACCAGGGGTTCTCAAATTCTCAATTCAAACGTCTTAAAGCATGGACGCTCAACCCTGTCCTAAATAATTGGTTATGATGAAACGTTATAAGCATGCAACATAAATAAATGAACCTTTTAAAAAAAGTGCCTTTAAGGATACATTGCAGTTTTTTCTTGATTGCTAAAACACTATACCTAACCTTTTGAACAAAAAAATTCTAAACTATGTCAGAGTTTTTTCTGTCTCCCTCCCGTACCTGACTACTCCTGAGTACCCCAACTATTGCTATTGATTCCCTTGTTGCCTTGCTCTCATCACTCTCACCTGTTCCTCCTCTTCTCTGATTGTTGGCTATTAATCTCCCCTTCTCTCCCACTCTGTGCTTAATAATTATTCTTTCTTTAAAGCTATGCAAGTTCACTTGTCTTACCTCCCCCAAAATCCTCTGTTCATGCTGTCCTGTTGTGCTTCATCTCACCCTGTATGTGTGTGTATCCACTTGTGCATCGGCTCACCAACTGGCTTTGGGCAGGTTAAAGGGACCAAAACAAAGACAGATGTTCCAGCACACGACGCACATTTTCAAAGCAGAATGTCTGACATGATTCTTAAATACCTGCAAACATATTATGGTATTTGTATGCTGTAGAAGTGAAAACCCTACATACAGCACCTTTAAGAAATTAGAGCAGTGTGTGTGTCTGGCCTTGTGAATAAGTGTAGCATTTTTTCTGGTTGTGTTTGGAAAAGTAAAGCAAGTGGCTTCCTGTTAAATTTTTGTGTTTTATGTAGAGAATTGTCAAATCAAATCGCTTTTATTTACATCATCAGCAGCAGGTGTGCTTTGATGAGTAAAAAAGCTTGTGTGTTGTGTTTTGAAAAAAGGGTTTTGTGTAATTAAAAAATGAGAAATAGCTTATGGTTTTGGAGATTTGTTGAGTAGTTTTGCATTTTGAGTGAGATGTTTCAGAAATTGTAAGATTTGGAAAAAACTGTTTTGTCACCGGGTGCAGCTACCTGTACAAGCTTATATGCACACACCTAAACTTCCCCCCTCACACAGATCTAAACAGTGACGTTTATACCATACTGAACTTAAGTAGTTTTAATTGAACTAGAACTAAACATTCTACATTCACAACACCAGCATTCAAGACTACTTCTCTGTCTGCCTGATATGCTGGAATGTGCCACAATTTGAAATTATATGGCTTTTAATTCTCTTTTCTTCATCTGTATTACACTGCTTTGACACAACCTTCGTTTTAAAAAGAAAATTAAGATGCAATTAATTGATATTGATTTAGAGATTATGTAATGAATTAAAAGTTTATTCAACTTCATTTATAGAACTGAATATTCTGCCTCAACCAAAATGATGATTCTGATGGGTTTTCAACATTTAATCAATGCCACTTTGCTGTTTGAGCCTGGATCAAATTCTCTCCAGGTCCAGATCCAGGCCAGAGTCTGGGCTTTGAGTAGCAGTGACATACACTCTAAGGTACAATCCTCTGGTTGGGATATGGTGTGTATGTACAAACATTACCATCTGAGCAACCAAATCACTCCATGCTCACAAAGAAAAAAATGTGCTTCCTAATTTATGTGTGAATTAGTCTGGGAATCGAACATTTATGTGCTAATCTAAAACATTCAAATGTCTTCTGTATGCTTATTGTTCTTAGAAGAATACTTCCCCTTCAGGGGGAGGGTTTGGTAGACGACCAATCACTCTAAAGAGTAAGAAAGCGGGCCAATGAGAAGGCCAGTGAGTTGGCGGAGCTCAGCAGGTGTCAGTGATTAATTATTAGTAGAGTATATAACCAGCACGTGCGGAGTGAGCGGTTGGATTTTCGCTTTACAGTGGGGGCTTATCCATTGCCCTTGGGCTCACGGAGTCTCTATTTGAGTTTCTCACGGCCAGAGACTATGCTGCTGTGGGCCAGGCTGCTTTCCCTTTGCACGCTATGGCCACCTATCAATGCTACCAAGTGCAGAAGTTTACAGAGCTGCATGAGGGTGGTTCGTCACCAGGCTTGATGCACGAGCTCCCGATTATGCTCTCATGAAAACAAAATTATCCGCTCGTGCCCTGGGAAAGACAATGGGCACATTAGTGGTACAGGAACCTGTACCTGACAGATATGAGTGATGTTGACAACTCGATTTCTTAACGCACCCATATCCCAAGCTGGCCTATTTGTCGACACCGTTGGGACTTTGCCTAGGAGTTCTCGGTGGTTAAAGAGCAGTCGAAGGCGATGGGTGAAGTCATCTACCAGCACAAGATGCGCTCATGCTTTGCTTGACAAACTTCACATCAGGGGTGCGATGGGCTCAACTGCTGTGGCGTTTTCCATATGCTCCCAAAGTGTGAAGACACATGTCAAAGTTCCCTTGAAGGGGAACGTCCTGGTTACTGAAGTTCCCCAAAGAAGGGAACGGAGATGTGTGTCTCTGCTACCACAGCAGATGGATCTCCAGCTGAGCTGAGTGTTTGGCTCTTCAGCAGGTTAAAAATACAAGCGCTCACTCTGTACACACTGGTTATACTCTACTAATGATAAATTACTGGCACCTGTGGAGCAGAGCTCTCCAAACTTACTGGCATTCATAGGCCCATTTTCTTACTTTTCAGTGATTAGTCATCTAGCAAACTCCCAAAGTGTGATAACACATGTCTACATTCCCTTCTTCAGGGAACATGGGTTACTTTAGTAACCAGGACGTTTCCGGGGCAATGGTCCATTGTTTACTTGTGGTAAATTTTCAGTTTGCGCATTCAGGCTTCATCCTCCAAATCTGCTGCTTGTCTCATTGCCGTTTGGACTGTGTAGAAGATTTTGGTAGGAAATAATTAAAGACTAGTTTCTTTTTTCTTTTTCTTTTTTTTTACATTTATACATGCTTTTTTTAGCAAGTCATATTTTTACATGTTTTGAAAATATGTAAGAGAGGCGACCATCTCATTCAACAGGGTAAACTCTAACACTGTGTCTGGTTTAGTTGGGGAGCTCAGGTAAAATGATAAACAAATAATAATTTATTAACTTTTTCTTGCATTGCAAGTGAGGCATTTTTTTTATTAAATATGCATTTTCATGCATTGCTAGTACAAAAAATATGAAGTCTAGACTGTAAACCACAAGTAAACAATGGCTCTCCCGTCCCCAGGGAACGTCCTGGGGTGCGTTTCCCAAACAATGACGAAACTCGCGTCTGAACTATCATAGTACCATGCATCGTTTGGGAACGATGTAGTGACGAGTGTTTCCCAAAACCCGTAGTTTCTCCATATTAGTTATAACGTAAAATGGGAGTAGGATTTTGTTTATTTATTTATCGAAAAGTCTACTTTTACAATTTGACACACGCTAACCACAGCAGAAATGCCTAACAGGCCCATATCATGTACAGTAGGTTACATTTCTTAAAGGGCACATACATGACCCCTTTTTTTATATTTAATACAAGTCTTTTGTGTCAGTAGAATTTGTCTGTAAAGTTTCAGCTCAAAATACCCATCAGATTATTAATTATAGCTCTCTAAAGCTCTTCCATTATAACTCTAAACAACTTTTTCCTGTTTTTTGCACTGGCCCTTTAAGAATAGTTCTCCCCGCCCACCGTGCCCGTCAGCGTGCCTCAATCTCCGCCCTCGGCTGCGTCAGACACACAGACGCTACAGGAACAGATCTAAGGGAAGCAGATCTCACTACGTTTGAGAAATACAACAGTAAGAGCTTTACCAAAGACTGTTTAATGTGTTTGTTAAGGAGTTGCAACGATGAGTCACGCACAATGCAGTTATAGAGTTCGTTCACGCACGCACGTACGCGCGCGCGCACACACAGACAGCGCACGCTTTTGCAAGCAAATGTGAAAGGATACAAGTTAATATTCACTACTGTTAATGTACACAATAAACCTGATTTAATATAAACAAACCGAGATTGAAGCGTCTTTTTTGCTGACACGCGGCTGTGGTGATGAAGTAAAGCTGAAGTAAATGGCTGTAGTTCATTACAAACATGCACTGTTTTAAACACGTGTTAAACTTGTGAAACTCACTGTTGATCACATTTGATGACGATTGATGGCCTTCGCGAACTGAACAGACCTTTTATTCCTGGTTGTTTTGCGCACGTCCTGTCTTGTTGATATGATTATACACGTTACTATGGAGACATGTTAATACGCAGCTGTCAATCAATTTGGTGGGCGGGGGGACCGCACTCCTACGTCAAGTTGCGGTCGATCTCAAAACCGCTCCAATTGGTCCACCGTTTTTATGCTGTTAAATTGAAAAAAAGGACTGGTTGTGTTTATACCACCCCAAAATGACCGTCTATACACTATACCTACACATATGACTGTCCAAACAGCTTAAAAAGTAAATTTTTCATCAAAGGTGCCCTTTAATAAATAACCTACTATAAAATAAAAGCATTAACATATGCAATGTTTTTTTGTTGTTGTTTTCACAAGCTTTGGAGCAATGACTGTAAAAAGTATACTAGCTTTGGAGACGTAATATAAATTCCGCTCGGCTGTGTTCAAAATGACATGAATGTTTTCATAGTGCACTGTGAAGGGAGCAAAATTGTAAACATGAAGATCGCTAAAACTGAAGTGTACAAAAATAAGAGTGATGATTTTATTGCTTTTTCTTTTTCAAATAATAATTCCAAGTTCAAATGTTAGAATGTTCTGAAAGAATAGGGCATAGGGTGGATATCTTGGAATAGAACACAGCCAGGAACTATGTTTCTAACTACAGCTCCAGAAGTGTAGTTGCAAGTGCAGAAGTTTGCGAATGTTCGTTGGAATGATGGATTTGGGAAACGTCAAATCAATGAACTATGTTTGTAACGTGACGGAACTTGCGACCTTAGTTGGCTAGCAATGGTTTGGTTAAAAATTAACCAAATGGACGTGTGTCTACACACTTTGGGAGTTTGCTAGATGACTAATCACTCTGAAGAGTAAGAAAATGGGCCAATGAATGCCAATGAGTTGGCAGCTAGAGCTCAGCGTCACAGGTGCCAGTGATTAATCATTAGTAGAGTATATAACCAGTGTTTGTTCAAGTTTCTTTCTTTGCACTGCAGGAAAATAAAGAAAAGTAAAAAAAATAATAATAATAATAAATAAATAAATAATTAAAACAAATATGTGGTGTGCATGCAAAAGTGGTTGAAATGGAAAATTAATTTGTTTTATTTCTTGCCACTATGAAACTTTTTCATTCATACAGCTGTGAATTTAATTTCTGTGAAGGAAACTACAGCACTTCTTGGTTGTTTCAATTGTGCTCTGACAATTGTGGTAATAAAAAAGGTAAGATTATATATTTTTCTATTAGGTCATATTTAATAAAATAAATGATTTAATAATCAAATAAAGGTACAAGTTCATGAGTGCAAAGACCTTTAGGTAGAAAAAAACCCTTATCAGGTAGAATTTAATATTTATTGTTTTTGCTATATGTTTTGTAGTGTGTCAGTATTTTTAATTTGACTATTTTCTTTTCTGTTTTTAGATGGCTGCACATGAAGATGAATCTAAAATGCACATGTTAATGTGTGATCTGAAAGATTTCTTATCTAATCGTGATCTCCCAACAGCAATAAGCAAGATTCAAGAATATCTCAAAAATCAAGATCTTATTGAACTTAACATTGGAGTGACAGGAGGATCGGGTTCTGGAAAGTCTTAATTTGTCAATGCATTCAGGGGTTTAGGAGATGATGACGAGGGCTCTGCTGAAACTGGTGTAGTAGAAACCACTATGGAGCCTGAAGCTTATCTTCATCCAATATACAACAATGTGAAAGTGTGGGATCTTCCTGGCATTGGAACACCAAACTTCAAAGCGGATGAGTATCTGAAGAAGATCGATTTAGAAAAGTTTGATTTTTTTCATGATCATTGCTTCAGATCGTTTTACAGAATGCCACACTCAGCTGGCCAAAGAGATCACGAGGATGGGGAAAAAGTTTTATTTTGTTCGTTCCAAGATTGACTCCAACATTGCTGCTGAAAGCAGGAAGAAGAACTTTGATTTAAACAAAACACTAGATCTCATCCGAGAGGACTGTAAAAAGGGTGAGTTCACCAGTTAAAGGCTTGACAATATTTTGAGAAACATGTTCCAATTTTTTTTTAAATATATGCAATAAAAATGTAGTTCTAATACATCAATACAAAGACAACAAAATCTTCATAATTATACAGATAATGAATTAAATTTAAAAGAATGTAAATTCAATTACATAAGCCTATTCTTTAACAATAATAATATATATTACTGGTGGGGAAAAGTGTTTGCCCCTAACTGATTTCTTATTTCAAGAAAACGTTTAAACGCTTTTTTTTTTCAGTCAGGGCCATGTAGTTTTAGATTTAGTTGTCCCTTAATAATAATCTTAATTGAAAAACTGCATGATGTGTTTACTTGTGTTAGCTTTGAATAATATTCAACTTAATTACATTTTATATTTGAAGAGTTTGGTTGCAAAAGGCCTTTTTTTTTTGACATTTGGATTTTATGATTGGAAATCACTGTTCAGATGTACCTTAATCTATGTGTGAATTGCTGCCATCAATACAATTAAAGAATGAACATTTTAGGCCTACTACAAAATGTATTTTTTCACAAAATGCGATATCCGCCAGACCAGTTTCTTTACAAAATGCGATATAACAGTTATAGAATGTTCGGGGTGCTGCACGAGCTCAGAGAATAGAGTCAAGCTAACCTTGTGGATTTCGATGACAGATTGGAGCCGGTCATTCCAGCTGCATAATATACTACTACTACTACTACTACTAATAATAATAATAATAGCTTATTATTATTTCTACAGTGAAAATTCATTAAATATGATGGGACGAGACGAGCTTATGTCTGTGGACTCGGTGGAACAGAAACTGCGCCATCGTGGCTCCGCCCGCTCTGATCATACAGGTTTGGTTTTCAGCAGCGGTGTGGAAGGAGCCTCTACTCTTTCTGTAACAAGCTACAAGTCGTTTATTTAACTAACTTAATCTTATCTAAATTATAACTAATCACAATTAGTCCAAAGCTGTTTAAGAATGGTTGAAACGATAAACATCCTGCTTTTTGTTTGCGCTGACAGCTTAGCCGGTACGTTGTTATCCGACTTTTTCATTCAGGGACTGCCCTGGATTACTGCCACACGCCATAGTCACATTATGTCTATTATGGCATTATGTTTTGGAATATTATGAATATTTACGATCTATTGATAAATTATTGTTCATTTTCCCACTGATGATCCAAAAGATTTCTTCAAATGCCACAGGGAAGCCTGCTTAAAGCCATTGGTGCCCCAGCAAAAAAAAGTTATATTATGTTATATTGTGTACGTTCTGGCCAAAACTAACTCAGAACCTTATTATTAATAATCAATCTTTGTATGTACTGGACCATATATTTATGATGTATTGGTTTTTTTAACCAATTTAAGATGTTTATCAATATTAAGATAAAGGTGACATTTTGGCATGCTTTTTGACTTATGAACTATTTATGGACATAAAATTAAATTTAAAAAAAATATCGTAGATTTAAGAATATGTGTCCCTGGTCTTCACAATTTCTGTATATTTAACTATTACTTGAGCTCAGTGAAGGAACATGACTGTTGATATCTAAAATAATAATGTCAAATAACTAACATTTCTTAAAATGGATATATCTTGTTTTGCAACGAAACTCTTCATATTTTTTTCTAATAGTCATTTTTTCTGTCTAGGTTTGAGACAGATCGGTATTGAGGATCCTGCCGTGTTCCTGATTGCCAGGTTTGATCTCGAAAAGTATGATTTCAATCAACTAGAGGAGATGATTGAGGAAGAGCTTCCACAGCATAAGAGACGTGTGCTGATGTTGACTTTACCAAATGTCACACAAGAGATTAATGAGAGTGGCGTTTCTGTCTGCTTGTGTGGCTGCTGTTCCTGTTCCTGGTCTTTCAGTTGCTGTAGATTTAACCATCATAGTAGTAGAACTAAAAAAATACTACAGTGCATTTGATCTGGATGATCCAACCCTGGAGAAACTCAGTGAAAAATCTGGAAAATCTCTGGAGGAACTAAAGAATCTGATGAAGTCACCGTTCCGTACTGGGATAAACAATGAAACGATAATGATTTTGCTTCATAATTCATTCCTGACCGTATCTTTATGTGCAATTGAGTTTGCTGTGAGTTTCATACCCATTATTGGCTCTGTGGTGGCAGGTGGGCTATCTTATGTAACTGTCTCTTATATGTTAAAGACGGCTCTGAATGAAATAGCAGAAGATGCCAAAAATGTGCTTATGGCTTCAGTACAGACTTCAGTGTAAACTTACCATATGACAAAATGAAAAGATTGTTTAACATGTATGAAATGATTATAGAAGCAGCAGTGTCTTTAGCAACTTTTGAAGAATAAAACGGCCTATAATTTAGGCATAATCTATTTTTTTTTCTTTTTTGAGCACTTCACCGTCGGTGACTCTCCTCCCAGGGGATGCTGCGCTCGCGCATATAGCTGTTCTATAACTGTTCTATAACTGTTATATCGCATTTTTGCAAAGAAACTGGTCTGGCGGATATCCAACGCTATCTCACGGCAATTCGTAACTTTTTATTTAGTGGCTAAGTCGTATGAATTCGTACGATGTAATTTGTACAATTGAGTACAATTTGCTCATCAACCAATGACGGTTGTGTTTAGGGGTGGGGTTGGGTGCCACGCCTCCTTTTTTAAATCGTACATTTTCATACGACTGAACTCGTACGAATTAGCCATTAAACTGCCAAAACGTAAAAAACTTACGTTTTCTCGTGAGATCAGGCTGGGATATCGCGTTTTGTGAAAAAATACATTTTGTAGTAGGCCTAAAATGTTCATTCTTAAATTGTGTTAATGGCAGCAATGCACACATAGATAAGGGTACATCTGAACAGTGATTTCCAATCATAAAATCCAATTTAACTCTGCCTTTGTAAAGTGTGTTGCCCTTTTTTCTCACCTTGACTCTTTTTATTTTTGACTATTTTGACTGATTCAGATTGACCCCAACCCTTTTGTGAACTTTAGTCTCTGGATTTCACTGCTTCATCCAGGAGCTGGACACCAGAGGAGTGTGGCTGAGGTACTGAAAACACTGTGAAGGGTGGACAAGTAGGGCATTTATAGTGGACTGAGTTGTTCCTTCTGATGGATTTGGATTTCTGTCTTCCAATCCATCCCAGCAAGAATCAATGTTTATCTTTTTCTCATTATCCTCAATATTTTATTAATAAGAGTATTTCAATGAGTATTTGACTTTGAAATGATTTTAACTAATAAATAAGTGAACACTCCTTAATGTAAGAATGTTCAGTGTTCTTGCTCTGCTCTGTCTATTTTAACTTTATTTTCAGGAGCCACCAAACCATGTCATAGGTCAAGGAGACCTTTAGAGTGGAACTGCTAAACCTGATGACTGGAAACAACTGTTTCTATTGTTCTTTCTATGAGTTAATACTGTCTAAAGTGTCTAAAGTGATTTTGCTATTTTCACGGTTAATTCTTTTAAAGCAATTTCCTTTTCATGCAAAGTAGACTTTGTGTGTAGTAAGAATATGACTGTCTAAATGTTGTTTTTGCCAGCTTTGAACTACAGTACAATAGTTTGATAAGACCGCTGAGAGTACGAAGAAGTTTCTTGTGTGTGTGTGTATGCATCCAATGGGTCACTTCTACGGGTCTGAGACCAGTTGTTAATTGTCTATGGGCGACCTGACCCAAGCCTCCTGTCGCCATTCCTATCTGGACTCGGATATGACCCCGCATTGACATACATATTTAGAATCGTCTATTTTTGCCATGACCAATCGTAACATTTTACCAAAATCGAACCGTTTCTGGTATCGTGTTGAGGGTATAATTGTTGCTGATGAAACTGCAAACTATCTTCAGTAAACTTTTATTTATTTGAATCTCTGACTCTGGCTCTTCTTCATCTGACCGACTTGTCATTCTTTGGGTTAAAACTGTAAATTATCCCTACACCTCTAAATTAGTACCATTATGAACTACTTGAAAAAATGTTGGAATCTGACAAACTGTCTGCAGTAGCAGTAGAAGATCATGATGCCTTTTAACAAAAGAGAAACAAATTTTGTTGAGGAAGCAGAAAGTTTTTTTTTGTCCAGTGACAAGACACCAGAGAAGGAAGTGTACTCTGTTATTTCACTTTTGAGGGGAAGTGAACTTCCCCTCATTAGTCAAATAATAAAGTCCACTTCTTATACTTTAATTGGGCAAACTAGCCATGATAGTGTTATAGAGACCAAAATGACAGATATTCCAACACAGGATGCACATTTTCAATGTAGAGTAACTGACTTTACTATTGTTTTTCAGATGAATAAATGTTCACTTAGCATGTTTCTTATATATCTGCAAACATATTATGGAATTTCTAAAATAAAAAAGCGTCAAAAACTTTTCTTTTATATGGAAATGTTCCAGCATGAGTAGAACTCTTTAAGTTTTCTCATATTAGCTGGTATGTCATTTATAAATGCAATCAGTTACTTAATAATTACTGATTTATACTAACATGTAAGATTTTATTCAGCTTCTATTTATAAATATGGTAGAACAATCACTTCTAGCACTAAAATTGACTTTGTCAGCAACCTACCTGATCTTTCTAATTTCCTTAGAATTCCAGGCAGCCTAGAAACTTGAAGATTGACACTGCAACTGAAACTATTGATTATGTCCATTCTAGCACTTTAGACACAGTTGCTCTGTCACATTTACACTACAAAACATATAGTGTTAAAAAGTCTGACGCCATGGCACAATGAGTGCCTATGTGCCTTAAAGAAAGAAATTAGTAAATTATAGACCCAATTCAAACCTGCCCTTTCTATCAAAGATACTATAAAAAGTCACATCTGCTCAACTATGTTCCTTCCTTCAAAGAAACCTGCAAAGAAATCTGCATTTAGAGCATTTCACAGCACAGAAACAGCACTCCTATGAGTTACAAATTACCTGCTCTTGTCGTCCGATCATGGTTGCATTTCTCTCCTATTGTTATTGGACCTCAGTGCTGCATTTGATACAATCGATCATAATATTCTCCTTGATAGGCTTGAAAATTATGTTTATATTACAGGAACTGCATTGGTCTGGTCCAGGTCTTATCTATCATAATGTTATCTATTTGTAGCAGTTATTGAAGAGGCATTATACCGATTAATAGCAATAGCGGATTTTAACAATTGGATGACTAAAAACGTATTATTAAATTCAGATAAAACTGAGATCTTGCTTTTTGGACCCAAAAACCTCACACGCAAAAACCTAAAACATCACCTAAGCCTTGGATTCTCAGTTCAGTCCTCATCTTCAGTCAAAAATTTGGGGGGGATGTTTTTTGACAGCAACCTGTCATTTAAAGGCCTGATTTCAAGTATCTGTAAAACTGCATTTTACATCTTAAAAATGTTGCCAAACTTTGACATATACTGTGAATGTCTAATACAGAAAAGCTTATTCATGCTTTTATGGCCTCTCGGTCAGACTATTGTAATGCATCACTAGGCGGTTGCTCTGTAGGCCTAATTAACAGACTTCGGCTGGTTCAAAATGCAGCTGCTGGAGTGCTTTCTAGAACAAGGAAATATGATCATATTACTCCAGTTCTTTGACCATTGCATTGGCTCCCTGTTAAATATTGTATAATTTATTTTATTTTATTGACTTCCTAAAAAAGCCCTGAATGGCCTAGCTCCCCAGTATTTGAGGGAGTTCCTGGTGCACTACAGTCGCTCACATCCACTATGCTCAGTTAATTCTAGACAATTAATTATTATCAGAATACAAAAATCACCTGTAGGCGGAAGATCTTTCTCATATCTTGCACCTAATCTCATATGCCAATGTGATGGCATCCACTATCCACTTGTGATCCCCATGACATACTGTAAGTCGACACTCTGCCTCAGCACAAGTGGGACCCGAGCCGCGAGGAAGCCCCGTTTTGAGGGCTGACTGTGTGTGATCCTCTCACAAACGTTCAATACAAAGTTCATGGTTGACCTCCTCCGTCAAATAATGAAGACAGGGAGGAACACAACGTTTAAATCTTTTTTCTGCCATCCTTTAAAAAATATAACTGTATATTTATTAAAGTACGTCGGCAAAAAAGACTGTCACACAAATGCATTTGAAGATAAAAATTTGAAGCTGTATATTCAGCCCAGGCTTATATAAACTTCCTGGTATGGCGTCATGTCACGGCATATATATTTGATTTATTTTGGACTGTATTGAAATCATTATGACTAGTAAATTGTGTGAACACTTTGTTGACCCTTGGTGTTTTATGGCCCGTTTCCACTGAGTGGTACAGTACGGTATGGTACAGGTCGCCTTTATCAGGCTTGCGTTTCCACTGCAAAAGGGTACTCTTTTGGTGGGCGTGGTGTACGACAGAAAGTTTCAGTCGACGTCCTTTTCACTCGAGGAAATGTTTACAGTAAAGCTTTATGGGTCGTTCACAAATCATACGAGAAGCACTTCTCACAAAACAGAGGCTTTATTATACACATAAACACTGGTGTATAAACCACTGGTGTATAAAGCGAAACCACTTGCGCTCGCGCTTAGATGGGCTCATAACCCATAAGAATCTGCTTTTCTTCTTTGCTTTGTGGCTGTTCAAGACGACGACAAGGTTTGTTTGAGCTCGGGTCGACCATGGCTCGTTATTATATGTTTATATTATTTTGGTGTATTGTCTCTCGGCTGTGTATTAAACATGACGGGTCCTTTGTTTTCATTCTGGCTTGTTGCGCGAGCAAATGACATATCTCTGTAAACCAATAGCGTTCAGCTGCACGTCTAGCTCTGCCTTTTGGTCACTCTTTGGTACCCTTGGTACCCTTTGCAAAGGGTGACCAAAAATTTGTACGGTACGGTTCGGTTCGGTACGCTTTTAGACAGTGGAAACGGCCTTAAAAGCGTACCGAACCGTACCGTACCACTCAGTGGAAATGGGCCATTATGGGCAGTGTGGATCAAACAAGAGGATCACGAGTATGGATAGAGAGATGAGCACTTCATCGTAGGCCTTTTGATTACTGATCACTTATGATCTGAGAAGTTGCATGGTAAACGACTGGGTAGACAACCTTTTCTGTCAAAGAGCAAGCAGGCTGCGGCTGACTTAAAACCAGCGGCAAACCACAATCAGGCTGATGAACCCAAGTGGTGCAGACATGTGAATTGACCATACATGGACTCAATACGACAACTGATCTTCAATGAACCAATAGCTGGAAGTATTGTCTATCTGAAATAATTTAATATCCAATTTATACTATTAAAATTTATTAACTTTTGATGAATGTGATCTGAATGTGACAGTCTAAATTGAATGATCACTTGATCACTGAAGTCTGATTACATTAACAGCTGAAAACAAATAAATAAATTCTGATAAACAAGATAATTATTTTCAGAAGTGCTAGAAATAGCTTACATGGATTTAACCTTCAACCATTTACCGGATTCCATCGTTGGGTTGATAGAATGGAACCCTACCAAAGCTTCACTCTTTTTTTCTGTTTGATTTAATTAAGACAGTGTTCTGCCACCACCTTCTGGGAAACTGAGTGTAGGAGAGAATGAGAGAACTCTCAGACTCTTGAAACTATGGTAATCCATGGCAGTGAAAGCGAAAGTGTTGCTTTTCCACATGTATAAAAAGACATGCCCTGTGAAAAGTTTTAGTCTGTGCAACCAGGCTTCATCATTCAGATCTGCAGCCAGTGCCTTCTTGCTGTGTGGACTGTGTTTTGGTAAGAAACAAAAAAATTTGTCTCAATTTTTTCACTTTTTTAATGTATTTTATTCTATTTAGGCATTTTTAGGGTGTCATATATATATATATATATATATATATATATATATATATATATATATATATATAT
>CAIGQQ010012738.1:976224-994889 GCA_903798035.1 Danio albolineatus
TAAGTGGGAAAGGAGGAAGGGACAGAAAATGCAACAGCAGAGAGAACTAAGACAGGTTATACATGTATACAGCAGTATAAAACTCACTAATAATAATTAAATCCTTCAATCCCCTCTTTTAGGCTCTAAAAAGCCTAACGCATAGGTATTCGCTCATACCCACGACCAGTCATACTCTCAATGGTTGCATAAACGCGATTCATTATACATTGTACAAGACATGGGCTGCAACAGAAAATCAGTAGTGCGACAACAAGAACAGGAATTATCATCGAGATAAAGGGCGTCACCCAGCCAAAAAGATTGTGGAAAATATTCCATCCACCGTTATGATCGGGGCGATAGTCAGCTGTCATAGCATCTTTCAATTTAGTCAGGGTACCTAAGGCATCTCTCAAAGCATCACTATTGATGTCATCTGATACATACGTGCAACATGTCGTATTCAGCAATACACACACTAGAGGCAGTCAAAAGGTCGAGTGCCATTCTACTTTGCATTACCATAGTCCTAATGTTAGAGATCTCTTTGTTTTGGGCCAGATCTATAATGTGAGATGCATTAATAAACAAACCCAACCTGTAATCCAATGTTTCAAGTCTCAGCATAACCTTTCCCACACCTATCTGAGGAAACAGGGACAATAGAACCTTGTTATTCGCAGACCATAATTTGAACTCATCAGGAACGTCCTCACCCCATATGGGGTCATGAGGCACAAAAGTGGGCACACTTCGTCGTCGTCTCCTCGTTCCATTGCCTGGAACGGCGGCCATGATGAACGTATGGTCAGTAACATGTATCGGGGCACATTGATCAGTCCAGTTTGCAGGTAGTGACATGTAGGCTGTTTGTCCACATAACCACCACCCACCCTGGACAACATAGGTGCCATTAGAGGGGCCCCACAGGTTCAAGGGCGCCCCTTCACCATAGGCCCATATCTGCTCACAGTTGAGAGTGCTGCCCATATAGATATTGCCAATGGTTTGATGATAACACATAGGATGCTTTAAGGTGTGGTTAAAGAAAACCTTGTGTCCAATTGGTTTTCCTTGTGAGGTATGATTAAATTTTACCCAAAACATTGAATCACAGGTTCCATCTTTGAGGCCTGTCCCATAAATGTCAGAATCATTTATTAAAATATAGCGGTCCTGATAACCACATCCAGCAAAGCTGGCATAACACTTAGCCTGAGTTTTATTCATTGGTTTACCATATAGGGTGTTCTGTTTGGCTGAGTGAGGCATTACTGAACAAACATGACAATTCGACATATTGTATGATTTTACCAAAACCTTCACATATTTATACCACAGATTCACTCCAATAGGATCCTCTCCCGGCTCTTCCTCCCAATCAAAATGTCCATGCTCACTCCATCGCCTGTGTTGATGACGCAAGGCGGACAGTGAGATCAATACCACCAGACATAGGATGACAAGTCCAGTCACAGCAACAGACACACTCCTCCAGCTCATGATGTGAACTGACAGTTTCTATTTGATAAACAGCGCTGCGTGTTCAGCTCCTCTGCTATCAGATAGCAACCATACAGTGTCCTCCGGGCGTTGTTAGAATTCGATGGCTGGCCAGCACTTCAATCATGTGGGGCGCCCCTCTGGAAAGAAAAGAATCTCAAGACAGATTATGACTGTATATACATATATGTAAACAAATTTTAACATTAGGTGGAGCCTCCTTCAGTCTGGTTGCATGGATCCACTGTGGGAAAGAGGAAGTTAAGACAGCAGTTCGAGTAACTGCAACAACTTCAGTGGGTGCACTATATTTGGTATCAGAAAGACCCTCACCCATCTTAGCAAATTGTTTAATTAGTACTTTGTCCCCAACCTTGAAGGGGTGTGTTTTATCCTCTGGCATTGGTGCTGCACAGGAATGTAATTTAGCCCAGTATTGGTTAAAAACCCCAATCAGTTGTTGCATGTACTCACTAATATGAACATCACACGAGCCATCACCCAGTGCATGCCCTCCCTTCCTCCAGGGGACCTGAAAAAAGGTCTACCCATTACTGTTTCATACGGTGACAGCCCCTGGAGTCCCTTGTGAGGGGACATTCTTATGTCCGCCAATACCACTGGGAGTAATGCAGGCCAGTCAGAGCGTCCCATGCTCTGCATGGCTTTTCTCAATTTATCATTGATTGTTCTGTTGGTTCTTTCTACTACACCTGATGACTGCGGGTGGTATGGTATGTGCAATTGCCACATAATGCCTAATTCTTTAGCAAGGCCTTGAATCACTTTTGCTGTGAAAGCAGTGCCTTTGTCAGAGTCAATGCCACATGGTATACCATATCTGGGAATAATGTCTTTTGTCAGATATAAAATAACAGTTTTTGCATCTTCCCTCGCACAGGGGAATGCTTCCACCCATTTTGAAAACCTATCTACAAACACCAAAAGATATTTATGTGGTCCCCTCTTAGGAAGGTGAGTAAAATCTACCTGCCATTGCTGAAATGGGCCTTCTGGCATTTGCAGCTGTTGGTGTTTAGCCTGTGGTTTGGTCACATGATTTTGAGCACAAACTAAACATCTGTCTAATGTGCTGTCAACATGATGTGATAAGTTAAGTATACACAGAAAAGACATCATTGTGTCCAGTACCCCTCTTCGGCCGCGATGTGTAACACAGTGAAACTCGCGGACGAGAAAAGGTGCACAAGCAGAAGGAATGCACACACTGTCAGTGGCATCCAGCAAAACTCCTGAGGAATCAGGACGAGCATCAAGTTCAATTATTCAGAAAGGTGGACAGGAAAATTGGATTGGCCATGCCCTCATTCAGATCCAATCCTCCCACGCTGACCCATACTTCAGTAAAACATCTAAACAAAGTGGGGACCGTCTCACCCTTTTCCTGCTTACAGGAAGTGACATGAGACAAATCACGGTTGGCTGTTCTTTTCTCCACCAAATATTTAGTTAATTGTGTGCGAAAGTCAGCGAGTAGCTTGTCCTGCTCGTCCCTCCAGGGCAGTGAAACGACCATTTTAGTTTTAGTGACAGGTCTATCTCCTTCAGCTGCACCTGGCTCTACTTTGGTTTCTTTTTCATGTTTAACCTTATCATTCTCATGACTTAATGCAGGGATTTTTTTTTTCTGAAATTTCAGCATCATCATAATCTTTGCCCATTTTAGCTTGTAACACAAATCTGTAATCTCCCCCAATTAATTGGCAATGACGTGAACTCCTAATTAACATGTTGACAAAAGCTATGGGGTTGTCAACACCGGGAAGCAGAGAAATCAGATCCTTCAGCGCACTGGGTGAGGGAGGCACAATGCCAATGCCTCTGGCTTTAGCCACCCAAACAGCAGCTACATTTTTTTGCGGGTCAATTACGGACCCTTCATTTAGACCTGCAGCCTCAGGTTTACTACAGTTGTCATTTGCACACTCAGTGTCCCTCTGCCATTGTTTTAATGAGGGATAATTCTCCGCTACTGGAGCGACTGGGCTCACTGGCGCTGAAGGGGTGCATGTCTGTTTTTCAGCTGGTGCCTTACTGGGGCCCAGTTCAGCAGGGGAAGTAGGGACCATGTAGAGGGGTGGAGGACTGTTAAAGCCACGTTTCACACCCTCTCTCTCCCTATCTTTATCTGTAGGGGGCTTAGGAACTATTTTTAACATGGCTTTAGGAACATAAATATTCTTTTTATCATTCCAAATCGAACTCATCTCATACCATGTGTCATAGGACTCTGTCATATATTTCATATCCCATTTGGGGTCTCCCATACCACCATAAGTCAGGCTGTGAGCAGATTTTAGATAACTGGGGTCAAACGTCCCTTCTTGGGGAAAATTTTGCCACTGAGATTGACCCTCAGTCCATCCTGCTAAATTTGAGATGTATGGTTCAGTGTAAAATCCCCATCCACATCTATTCATCCAATCTACAGGGGTCTCACTGGGCTCAGGCTTTGAAAAAGTTTGGCCCATGATGAGAAAACTCACTGGTGATAATGATAATTTGTTTTTTATTTCCCTATATCTAAAAAGCGCGCTTTACCACACCTAGCAGTTCAGCTACCGTGTGATCTTCCACACAATGTGCAACCCAAATTTAATCGGGTACAGGAACACAACTATGCAGGATATCCCATCTTCTACACCGTCGAGGTGTAGGATAACCATCTACACAATCCCTGTGTAGGATAACTTCAACATCTACACAATCCCTGTGTAGGATAACCTCCCTAATCTAAAAAAAATCTATAGATAAAACAGGATATACCTAATCAGGTAACATGAATAAAATTATCTTACCTGACCAGATATATCCCGGACGAGCCCCCAAGACTGTAGGAAAATCTCTCCTTTCCTCAGGTCCCTTCTCTATAGTTTCTTGTCACCAGTGAGTGTTTGCATCAAGACCGTCCGAGCTCGGAAGAATGAGAAGAAAATCAGCTGAGTGTAGTTCAGTAGATTTTATTCCGACACAAGAGAAGGAAGAGCAATCTTATATACACACATCGAGGGTCCGCCTATAACTGAGCCCTAACACAAAGAATATTACCATAAAAAAACAAAAACCAGGATACGTGAGAATGTGCATGTACACGTGAATATGCTGACACACACACTCTCTCACACACACCAAAAAAACCCAAATACAAGCTGCTGTTGTCTATGAGAGAAGAGGAAGATAACGGCCTTGAGTCAAAAACTCGTAGGAGCAACTGATAAGTGGGAAAGGAGGAAGGGACAGAAAATGCAACAGCAGAGAGAACAAAGACAGGTTATACATGGAGTATACAGCAGAATAAAACTCACTAATAATAATTAAATCCTTCACCATGGTTCACCAAAAACAGAGTATTCTGTCATCATTTACATCATTTTGCTATAAAAGTTAATGGTAACAGGTTTTCATCTTTCTTCAAAAATATCTTTAATTGTTCATCCGAATAAAGAAACTTATTAGGGTTGGAGCCCCTTGAGGGTGAGAACTATCCCTTTGAAAAAAGGACCATCAACTGTATATTACAATAATTGTACTTGGCTTCACTTTTTCTTATTTAATGAACTGAACATAGCTGCAACATTATGTTGTTGTACTTGCTGCCACGAGGTAGCTACTGAATAAGAAAAAGTTTAAATCAATTCCTGTACACTCTAGATGCAGTGATATTGCACTGTTCTTTAAATTCCACAATGAAAAAAAATATATTTTTTTACAAGTAATTTACAGGCTCAGGTAGCAGCGGTTCACTGGCTGTTAAAGTTTCTGAAAACACAATCAGCAGGATGGTGTACAACTGTACACTCCAGTGCATGAATAATGATACTAGTATGTACTGTAAACTAAACATTGCTTTATTATGAATTATGAGTTAAGGTGTGAACTAATTACTTGTTAGTACATGTTTGTTATTTAATGTATTAAAAATACTTTTTAGAAAATTAAAAGAGCAACTTGACCAACAAGAACTCACGACTTGTGAACTCCTGTTTAAATGTAACAGTAATGCACATCCGCCAAGTGCGTGTTTACATTGAAAAATAATAGAAGGGTTCTATCAACAACATAATGAACAGTTTAAAAAAGGTAAAAGTTCATGAGTTGTTAAGAATGAGTTAATAATAATAATAATAAAAATATTAATATGCCCCTTCATGAGATAATGATATATTAACAGGTATCTTTAATGCAAATGATGCAAAAAGATGTAATGGAAATGATTTAATAAAAGCAGTTTATAGATAAACTACTTAAAAGGATTTATCGTTTATGCTTGTTCCAAGCATATATGAATCTCTGTCTTGTGATGAACACAAGAGCATCAAATAGTTCAAATTATTTTTTCTTACTACAAAAGTTAACAGCTTCCATCAATTGTTTTGATACCAACATTTTTTAGAAAAAAATCATAAAAGTTTGGAACAAGAGGTGATTTCATGGAATTTTAAATTCTTTGTTTAACTGTTTAAAAATAATAATAAGTAAATTATTATGTTTATATACTAAAATATTACTGTTTAAATAATAAGTGGCTGGACTGGATGGCAATAAGGCCTGTTATGACACTGATTGGCCCAAAGTTTACTTCCAATCTCCATCTTGCAACCGCATGGCAAAGAATTTTCTTGAAATATTTTTGCCGTTGAAGTGACTTTCTCTGGACCCACCTGTTTTCCAAAAACAAAATGGCTGTATGAACTTTACAAAAAATATTACTGTCATTTTTAAACCACTCTTATTTTGGAAATAACAGTAAACGAACCATCTCAAATCTTACATTGCGACTCCCTGCAATATCTTTCATAGTGTTCAACAGGTCATGCTCCAAAGACTCTCTGTAGTCCATGTGTGATTGCTTCATTGATTTGATCTCTTCACTTTCCATCATTTTACGATATTCTTCTTCAGTCTGTGCAACAAATATAGAAAGGTCCACAAACATTAAATAGAAAGAGAAATTCATTATATCAAACTATGAAAATATATCTGGAATCTAGCGTTCAGTACATTTTAATTTTATTTCTTGACTCAGTGATCTAGTGTGTATGTAAGAGCTTAAATGTATGAAACTTAATATAACTTATGTATGAAACCTAATGTAAATGTAATTTAGCATGTATTCTCACCAGTTCTTCAAAATATTCTCCAAGGTTGAAGGTTTCCTTTCCAGGGAACGTCATTTCGATTTGGAACAGGTCTCGCAAATTGTTGGCAACGACATGAAGAAGCTCATCCTCGTAGGCATAGACCCTGCCATCTTCACCCAGCAACAGCACCAGCTGTAGACCAAACACATCACATGGGAAGTCATCAATGGCACCAATCACCTCCATTTCCATCCTTTCTGGGAGGTAAAAATCTTTCCAGGCTTCGAGCTGCTCTTCATCCCCTTTATACACTGTGCCATCCTGCCCACAGATTCGCAGTGTCGAACCTTTTGGCTTCACGAGAGGAATTGTCGAGTTGCAGTTAATCTTTACAAAATGTGCAATTCCAGGGAGGTCCACAGCATCTAAAAGACAATTAAAAGTATATATATTTTATAGATTAAACAAATATAAGTGAACAAAGACGTTTTCATACACTACAAAAAAATATTTGAAGCAGTATATCAAACAAAGATATTTTACTACACACAATTTGGAAAAGTTTTTAATCTTTTAGCAATTCTATTTTAAACTTTCTAGCTAATTAATTAATTAATTTACTTTTTTATTAGTCTGTGTTTTTATAATCACAGAAAATGGAAAGTATACATTCAATAAATCTACATGAACCAGTTAAAGTGTCTGGGAATAAGGTGTATGGAGAATCCTGTTAACCATAATCTAGTAAATAAGAAAAAATTATTTCAACATTCGGTAACACTTTATTTCAATGGTCCATGTGAGAATTAGTAGACTGTTTACTTAATATCTGTTGATACTGGCATTCAACAGACATTTAACTGACTATACAAATATTTGCAAGTACATGTCAACTTTCACCAACCCTACCCCTAACCCCAACCCTAACCCCAATCTAAGGCCCTGTTTACACTAATGCATTTTCGTTTTAAAACGCATAAGTTTTGCTACGGTTACGCCATCCGTCCACACTACACCAGAGTTTTCGAGCCCTGAAAACGGAGCGTTTTGGAAACACTGGAGAGGCCGTTTTCATTCTAAAATGCTGCTGCTCCGTCTCAGTGGGAAAACGGAGACATCTGAAAATGGAGGCGTGGCTGCTGAGATTCACTACTTGATTGGGGCTTTTGGGCCATTGCGTAACCTTCCCTTATTCGTCAAGCCCCTATCACATGACTATAACGCCACTGGAAGACGGCAGACCAGCCTTCACTGTACATGGACACAGAAATGGGAGCGTTGTTTGCACTATTGTCTGTTTTAGGCGCCATTGTGCAGTTAAACTCTGCCTTTTTTACTACAACAGCTGCATATATTCGCAAAAGGCAAGCTATTATTTGAGCACTCGAAAAATCGCTCGTGTTTCAAGCGGCGTAAGCCCTATTTAGAACGCCAATTTTGGGTTATGGTTTTGGCTTTCTTTGTCATCGCGTTCATCGTTCAACCAGCGTTTGTTGACTAACAATAACCAAATGCTGAGGGAGACAGGTGCTTCCTGTTTATACTTGAACGCGCATGACCAGAGTGCGCGAATGGTCACGTGATATACGTTTTTGGTGGAGTAGTGTGGACAGAGATATGTTCAGAAACGCTGGGTAAAACGCTAGGTAGGACACGGATCGTTTTCATGCTAAAACGCCATTTTAAAACTAAAACGCACTAGTGTAAACGGGGCCTAAGTCTACTGTACTTATAATCTAATGAGAATTATTTGCAATGTAACTTAAAGTCAACAAACGGACCATCAAAATAAAGTGTGACCCAACATTGCAGAAAAGAAAAGGTGGTGTGGCCACTGACATGAAATAAATAAAGTAATTTAGAATAACACACAAAAAGGTACTTCATATTTTTATATTAATGGTGATCCATTTTCCAAATGTTCTGTAACATTTTTCTGAGCTTCCCGACCACAATATGCAAGATGTGAGCCATGCTGTGAAAATATATTCACAGTAAATATTCAATAGTCTATTTTGCAGAAGTTAGGTGCATTTATTTTCCTAAAATGGACCCCTGGAAACCTTCTGGTAAAGAGTGTCTTCTGATTCTGAACAATCTCCCTGGGAATGAATTCAGATTTCATCTTGTCCAGTAGACTTGTTGCATCTCATCAGCATGTTCCACGCCACTGCATGAATGGTGATAGATCTTATTCTTGCTCTTGATAAGCGATGTCCAGTTTGATCAAACACTTCGAATTCAATCAATGAACAAATCTGACTGAAAATCCCATTTCATCGACTACATAGAAAATTATAAAACAGATTTATTTGAACCATATGTGATGTCTTAAATGTTCTTGTCCCAAGTCTTATTTACATGATTATAACTGAATATTCCCTAAAAATAATTATTTGTGTGTGTTTTAATGTCAGTTATATCATGTTAGCTTTGGGTCAGCTATCATCCATTATTCCTGGAGCCATTTGATTCCACAAAACGTTTCCTGATTCGGAGAAGTATGAAGATTTTGTGGGGAAACTCACATTTGTCCAAGTGATTATCCTGGTGAGCCGCATCTTCTCTATCCAAGCTTTGCTGCAATCCCAGGTTCCTTCAAATGTACAAGCTTTGTTTTGGAATCGCTCACCATTTTTACAGTAAACTTCTGTGTAGACATTGTGTGCAAATTTCTTAGATCTTGTTACTGGTCAAGATCTTTTTATTTTGCACATGTGCTCTACACAGTCCAATTACTTTAAAATGTGAGTCTCCAAAACATTAAAACATTGTACTTTCTTTAGCGCAGTATGTCTGTCAGTGAACAACAGACAATCCATTACATGCAGGATCAAGCACTAAACGCAATGGCAACTTCCAATCGCAGTCATGTCCGTGTTATGAGTATTTGTGCAATGAGTTTATTAACTAATTTGTCCCCACCTCATGAGATTGTCGTAAATTATGTTTATTAAAATAGATGGCGTGTTTGAGTGAGTCTATCCATGCTGATTTCTGTTTTAAATATATTTAGTTTATGCTTTCTTACCTTCGTTAATGAATGACAGAAATTCCTCTTTGATATGTTCAGATGAGCTAAATAAAAAAAAGTGATATTTATTATGATGTTAAAGTAGAATTCATCCAAAAATAAAAGCACCCTCTGACCATTCAATATGTAGGCAACTTTTTTTCTCTCCAGTAAAACATTAAAGAAGTCTTTTTAACCTGAAACCATATTCCTTGATGGTTTATGTAATTAACGATTGCCACCCATGGTTAAAAGGTTTGCTTAAGAAGCAAAACAATTATCTATGCACCATTATTTACAACTTTATTAACTTTAATCCACTGTTCCAGGCAGCTCTTAGTGTGTTTACAACAGTCTGGAGATCAAGCATCTGTGAACAAGTTAAGAGCGGTTTGTTGAGAATTAAAAGTGTACATTTTGTCAATAATTTTCAGTTTAACAGACAAATCTTTTAACAAGACCACACTTTATAATCATAAGCAAAGTGTGTTGTAAGTTTTTACACTTCACCACTGCAAAACACATACTGTAGACATGGACATGCGCATCACTGATTAGTTTTCAATAGTCTGATTGACACTAGAATAAAAGTATTTTTGAGCCTGTTCCGCTTACATCTATTCTGTATCTTCTGCCGGAAGGTAAGAGATCATAACATGCGAGGAGTATATGAGATGAATTGCTCAGAATTAGTTTTAACAGAGATCCGTAATTTCAAATTTAATATAATCTTTAGTTTCTTTGTTTAATTGAGGAGTTACAAAAATGATTTTGATGATGCTTTAATTAAATGTTGCAAAGGATTCAGACTTTTAAAATGTAAATACAGACAGATGACAATGCACAAGACATTGGTGAGTAAATCAGGACAAAGGCAAGAGCAGCTTGACTAGTGTATTAATCATTGAACTCCATTGTGTTATAAATGTCATTGTTTACTGTATGTTTTACTATAATAAATTCATTAAAAAATGCTAAAAATGGTACTGCGTCATTACTTAATATGTTTTAAAGCAACGTTTTCTTGTTATTTTAAACATTAGCAAATAGATTGCATATGACAAATTTAATGTAAAACGGTTTGGTATATTTTACTTTGGCCCACAGCCCTCAATCAACTTTGGTTTTTAGCCCTTTATAAGAAAAAGTTTGGGCACCCCTGGTATAGAGTATAGAGTGCCAGCAAAGATTTTTAGTCATCGAAATTTCAGAGCAATTCTGACAATATTGAAAAGTTTGCCATACCATTTTAATTTAATTTCAATAAAACCATTAATGCAAACTGAACGATTTTACTTGTTTAACCCATAGATTTTAATGAAGTATCTGAAATGTACATCTAACGAAAGAAAATTTTAATTTCAATTCATTAGTTACTCCCATTTATTATGGTCTCACTGATTAAGTATGTATGAATTCATTTTTTTAATAAAAGTTGCAAAAAAGTTGCAAAGTTGCTCTTTTACAAGTAAATTTGTTACAAAACTAAATCTCTCTAATGTTTATTTTCAGATAAAATAACACAATCAAACATAGCAAATTTAGCAAAGATTCTGAAATTAGGGGGGGAAGGTAAATTAAATCATGGAGATGGTTGATGAATCTATTTTAAGAATAGTTTGCTTGCTTGTTTAAGAAACCTTTCTGTTATTTAGATATTTTGTACAAGTATTTTTAGATGCATCATTAATCATGACACTTCAAATCAGTGGAATGTTTGAGGATATATTCTGTATTTGTAGTTTTTTTCTCCTTAATGGGCTATATACACAGCTAGTGTTTTCCAGCCAAAGGTAAACTTCCGGTGAAAGGTTTCTGTGACTAATTTTTAAAAATTTTATAAGGTTCCAGCATCAATATCTTAATTAAAATAAAATCAGTTAAATAAACTTAAGGATTCATTTAGTTGTTCAAGCGTAAAACAAGATGATAGACCATGTAAGTGGTGCCACGGTGGCGTAGTGAGTAGCACGTTCACCTCACAGCAAGAAGGTCGCTGGGTCGAGCCTCGGCTGGGTCAGTTGGCATTTCTGTGTGGAGTTTGCATGTTCTCCCCGTGGTTGCGTGGGTTTCCTCCGGATGCTCCGGTTTCCCCCACAAGTCCAATGACATGTGGTATAGGTGAATTGAATGGCTAAAATTGTCCGTAGTGTATGAGTGTGAATGAGTGTGTATGGATGTTTTCCAGAGATGGGTTGCAGCTGGAAGGGCATCTGCTGCGTGAAACAAATGCTGGATAAGTTGGCGTTCATTCCGCTGTGGTGACCCCGGATTAATAAAGGGACTAAGCCGAAAAGAAAATGAATGAATGAGACCATGTAAGTGCTAGCGCTGTCAGCATCAGTAGGCAAGTGCAGAAACTTAAAAAAAAAGTGAAATAAATGTTCTTATTTTAAAGAGATGGCAAGGAAAAATTGAATTTAATGCAGCGCTTCTTGTCTGGTCTGAGACCCACTTTATATCATATCTATAGGCAGAGAAGATCACTGCAGACAGATCTTAAACGTGGTGATTTTGTAATGGAAAGACAGTTCACCGGAAGCCATCCATCGGGCTGGCTGGTTGAAAATTAAAAGTCTGTGTGCGTATACCCCATTAGCTACGTTTGGGATGCTTGCAGACAAATGAGCTAATTTCTGTTGTTCCAACTTTGTGTTTACATTATATTTACTAATGTATTTACTTAACTGTCCACGTGAACAATTGAAACCCAGTTATATTGAACAATTTTATGTTCAATGTTCGCATTTGTTACTTCATTACGACTTAAGTATTGATTTAGACCCTTACTTGAAAACTGTCCAAGTCAGAAACAATGTTCCACCCGAAGCACCAAGCGGCGCTGTGGGATTTAGCTTGTATCCTTGAACACAGCGGACACGTCATGCTAGCGGAAAACTAAAATCATCTGCGCGTGCGTCGAGCTGTCTTCGTGATTTTGAGGCTCGAACCAGCAGATGAAGGTAGAGTTGTTGCTCAATATTTATGTTTAATAAACAAAAAAACTTAGGGTAAAACGTTATATCAATGTTTTCCAAGACTGTGTAGGTTATACGTAAGGAGTTGACGTTTTATTTAAGAACTAACTAGTATGGGAAGTACACGTAATCACAGTTTGTCACCTTGTTGAAACGAGAATATATCAGAATTGCATTGTTTCTCTAGTTTAATTACAACGCTTAACGGGTATTTTTGCTGCATTAAATCCTGTTATATGTTTACTTTACAACAATGACTCTGAAAGCCAGTAGTTTGTTTGGTTTTTGTGATTAGTGTTGTACACGTAAGCATGCACACACTGACTTTTGCTGCTTGCTCTAACTACTTATTTAAAATGAGTCGAAACAGCAAAATTGAGTTGTTTTTGGGACAAGATAATTGTTTTATGTTGAATTCACTTAAATTGGTGAAAATCGATTGTGTTTTGACAATATGAAGGGATTGTGTGGTCTCCTCCGCATTTACAGTATAATGAGCAGTCTTGGTTTTTTTTATTTTAAATAATTTTTTTTATATGTGTATATTTTTTTCTTTAAATTAAGTTAATAAATACAAGTGCTCAATTTTAAAATATAGAACTGTGATGGGCTAATAAATATGTTTTGTAAATTCAAATATTCATTTGTTCGTTTTGCCTCACATATACAGTACAGCAAATTACAGGTAAACCAACTGTAAATATGAGTATGTTGGTAATTTTTAAAATGAAATGTTTTTTTCTGTTTTATTTACTTTAAATCACCCTGTCTGTGTACACTACAACTGTTAAGTGATGAATCACATTAGTGATAAATAAGGCCAGACAGAATCTGCAGACATTTATTTGTGTAAAATTTTGTAAAAAAAAAAATAAAGTAATAAAATCTGTTTTATGCAGAATGATTTTGGGAGTATCATAACTAAAAACTTAATATATGAAATAAAAAAAATACATATGTTTTTAACTTTTATGGATTGCAATGCATATTCAATTGTTTCCATTTATTTGGTAAACAGTGTAATATAATCTCTTATAAATCTACTAAAAGACAGGAAATATTCCTTTACAAACTGTAATGTAAATAAATCAAATGAACATTTTTCATATTAGACAATGTTAATGAAATTTATTTAAAAATGTAATATAAATTTATACAACTAAAAAAAAAAGGCTCGATGGGCAAGAAATCTGCAGATTTCTGCACGCATAGATTCTGTGGGCTGTTAAATCACCCTGTCTGTATACACTACAACCGTTAAGTGATGAATCACATTAGTGATAAATAGGGCCAGACAGAATCTGCAGACATTTTTTGTGCAAAATTTTGTAAAAATAAATAAATAAATAATTAAATCTGTGGTTTTATGCAGAATGATTTTGGGAGTATCATAACTAAAAACTTAATATATTAAATAAAAAATACATATATGTTTTTAACTTGAAGGTTTGCTATGCATGTCCTATTATTTCCATTTATTTGGTAAACAATGTAATATAATAAACCTTATATATATATATATATATATATATATATATATATATATATATATATTAAAATGTGTTAAAAGACAGAAATATTACTTTACAAACTGTATTGTAAATAAATCAAATGAACATTTTTCATATTAGACAATGTTAATGTTAAAATTTATTTTAAAATGTAATATAAATTTATACAAGTAAAAAAAATTGACTCGATGGGCAAAAAATCTGCACGCATAGATTCTGTGTAGGCCAAGTGATAACACTTTTGTTGTTGTGTTTTTAAGTTAATTTATTCTCATATAGCCAGCTGCTGGTCTGTGTTGTATGTTAAACATATCGTTTTTTTTTTTACCCACAGATGAGGATACTCTGTTTATTTGCTCTGGTTGCTGTGGCGGGACTGGTGGCAGGAGAAGAGGGGGCTCGTCTTTTGGCTTCCAAGTCCCTGTTGAATCGTTATGCTGTAGAGGGACGAGATCTTACCCTGCAGTACAGTATCTACAATGTGGGCACCAGGTATTGACCTTTCTCTCTGTCGCTCTCTAATGGACTATAGCTGGTTATTCTTTAAAGGGGAAATGAAGCACTCAGTCAAGTTTATATTATTTTGTACATTGGATTCCACTATAATAAAAATATATTTAAAAAACTCGATTAATGTAACCATTTAGAAGAAAACGGCATGTTTTACTCTAGATTTTAGACCTAGGGCGCCGCCATCTTGGAATGTCGTTGTGTCTGACGTCACGGGGTTGGTTCCGTTCTCTCAGCCGTACAGATACAGCGAAAGTAAAGGAGACTGTAAAGCCTAATTTAACCCAATGCACGAAGTTGTCGGCGTATCGCAGAGCTGGAGCAAATACAAGTATTTAAGTGTCTTAAGTTGTGTATTTTTCTTTTGCTAATACATTGCGTTTGATGCGCTTTGGTCCACTCTCTCACGCTGGTGCAGTGCTGTCTGATGAGGGGGGTTTACATTCAGACTAATGATTAAAATCACACGACTTCAGGCTTTACCAAGTCAGATTATGTCAAGACATATTTCCTTTTCAAGTCGATCAACTCGATCTTTCAACATGTATGAATGATAAAAACCTGCGATGTGAAAAACTCGCCGATGTTGGTTTGGGTTGAACGCAAAAAAAGGTGTAAAAGTACTCACCCCCATTACATCACCACTGGACCTGGTTGAAACATCACTGACGTAATGGGGGTGGGTACTTTCACTTTTCACTGATAAAGCCCCTCACCCTCACCTCTTTTCGTGTTCGGTGTTTCTTATGGCAGGTTTTTATCATTCATACATGTTGAAAGATCGAGTTGATCGACTTGAAAAGGAAATATGTCTTGACATAATCTGACTTGGTAAAGCCTGAAGTCGTGTGATTTTAATCATTAGTCTGAATGTAGATCCCCTTCACCAGCGTGGCAGAGAGTGGACCAAAGCACATCAAACACAATGTATTAGCAAAAGAAAAATACACAACTTAAGACACTTAAATACTTGTATTTGCACCAGCTCTGCGATACACCCACAACTTCATGCATTGGGTTAAATGAGGCTGTTCGGTCTCTGTGTTCAGTCCGTTACAATCATGGTTGAAACCCAGACAGGCAGTCAGGCGTAATACAGAGAGTGAATCAAAGCGCATCAAATGATCGGTAATTAAAAGGGGGAAAAATAAAAATATAATAAATATATGTACTTTTATATTAGACACACATGTGATGCTTGTATTTGCAGCAGCTCCACGTCCACAAATTCACGCATTGGGTTAAATTAGGCTTTACAGTCTCCTTTACTTTCGCTGTATCTGTACGGCTGAGAGAACGGAACCAACCCCGTGACGTCAGACACAACGACATTCCAAGATGGCGGCGCCCTAGGTCTAAAATCTAGAGTAAAACATGCTGTTTTCTTCTAAATGGTTACATTAATCGAGTTTTTTTTATTTATTTTCATTATAGTGGAATCCAATGTACAAAATAATATAAACTTGACTGAGTGCTTCATTTCCCCTTTAAAGGTAGGACTGTTTTTTTTTTGTTTTTGTTTTTGCCGTATCAGACACACAAGACTCACTCATGGACATTTACTCCTTGGAGAAGTTCCTTCATGTCCTTCAATATTGCAACAGAAAAAAAGTGTTAGATATACTTTTAGAATGCCCTATTTTTAATGTTATCAGACTATGATTTTTATGTGCGGTGACTTTATAGGAAATAAAATGGTGCAATACAACTGTTTTAGATTTGTATCCTGTGTCTTATTTATTGATGTTGATGTCTTTTTATCGGTATATCTTTTATTATTATTATTATTATTATTATTATTATTATTATTATTATTATTATAGAAAAGTGATATTTATAAAATGTTTTAAATTTGATCTGGTTTTGTCATGAAATAGTCATAGACGCAGATATGTAAATTAATTCATAACTCTATTTTATTTTTCATTTTTTGCCTCCTGAACATTTATTTTATTTATTTTATTTTTTTTGTGAGGTATAACAAACTTTGGTTTTAGATGTTTAAATTAAGTGTGTTATAATTAAATTTAAAGTCTCTAAGTAAACATAATTAAACCTCATTATTGGGGGTGGTTATTAAACCCTTTGAGTTTAAAAATGCGCAGTTAAAATGATTCCCAGCAACTGTTTCCATAATTTTATTTTATTTTTTTTCCCTCTAGTGCTGCCCTGGAAGTTGAGCTGTCCGATGACTCCTTCCCTCCTGAAGATTTCGGCATTGTCTCAGGAATGTTGAATGTAAAATGGGATCGCATTGCTCCGTATCCTTTTTCAGATTTTATATATGGGTGAAAGGAAAGGCAAGACATAACATTTGGAGTTTACATAAAAAGAAACTTGCATTACATTCAGCGTAACTGTAAAAAGGAAACAATGTACTTGTTTTGACTTTGTTCATGAGGTATCAATTAAATTTACATTTTTTTAATTTCTCAACGATTAGGTAAAACTCTGTTTTACCAAGATTTAAAATAGCTTTTTTTAAACTAGTATCTAGTTTTTAATGTTGTTAATTATTAGGACATATGTTATAATTATTTAAACGTTTTATTTAATAATCTATTGTTGCGATGAATAACATTTTGCGCATGTCATCTGGAAAACATGGTATTAGGTGTTTGGTTATTTACCCAACAAAAAAGTAATTTTCTCAGTACTTTTCTCATTAAGAATTAATTAAATCCATTGTTTCTCTGCTAAAATCCATATTAATCCCACTTCGTAGACTATAGCAATTGAACTCCTAACTCCTTTAAATTTGAGTGCAGTAGGGCTTCAACTTTAGTAACAATTAAAAATGTAAATTTCTAATAAACATTTGCAAAGTTTCAAATTAATGTCACCATATTTTGTGCACACTTTGTTGACATTCATTTCTTAATCAATTTGTTATTTTAAGCATCTGCGTCTGTCGTACAAATATCTGAATTAGTCATGAACTAATTTTTCACCAAATAAATTTCTTAAATCTTGGCAATCTACTAAATTTAGTTTTTATTTATTCAATATTATTGTTCTGCAAATAAAATTGGTATAACAAAAAAATAACTTCTCTAAATTCATTTTCTATAGAACTATTGAATTTGTACACTTTAGACAAGTGTATATGGGTGTGCTACCCAAAATGAGCAGCTTACAGACTTTGAAGGACAAACTACACATTAAGAACACTTAAGATAATTACAAATCATAGATTCACCCTCCATTTGCAGAGAATTTATGTATTCATTTGGTTGTTGATTTTTAATTGTATTTCTTATTGAAATGTTTCAGCCATGAAAATAGCCTTGGTTGCTGACATGGCATTAAATAAATAAAATTGAATCCATTTGAGTGTTTGACTTAAAATGATCCAAAGACATCATTTTTTGTAATCTCAATTTAGACTATAGAAAACAAGGGGCGAAGCTGAATACATACAGGCCTTCTAATTAAATTCAGTGTCAACAAAAGGAATCTAAAGAGTATAACATCTCAAAAACGGTGGAAATATTTCTAGAAAGTTTTCTGTTGTATAAGACAGCAGAGGTATGAAGACAACGTCCCAAGATGGCCTTGTAAACACTCAAATATCACTGCATCTCTGCAACACTGCATGTTGATGGAAGGCCAAGCTACTCTGTTATACATTGTACAATGAGTTAAAGGTTTACAGTCAGTTATGAATCTTAGTGCACTGTGATAAACAGCATCCAACAAAGAACGTTATATTACAACAACTGTAAATTAATAACATAAAAATGCACAAATGTTTATTATACTATTATTTTTTATTTTTTATGAATACTTGAATAGATTCTATTAGTGATATTCATCTGCAGTGTACCACACAGCCTGGATGTTTTATTTACTCTTGTTGACCAGTAGATTATGTTCCCTAACTCTTCTTCTCTACAGTGCCAGTAATGTTTCTCACACAGTGGTTCTGCGGCCACTGAAAGCTGGATATTTCAACTTCACCTCTGCTTCTGTTAGCTACCTTGCACAAGAGGGCGGACAGGTCGTGGTAAGTGAAATGTAGTGCTTGGCCATATGACAAACATCTTTTATTTATATATATATATAT
>CAIGQQ010012738.1:999889-1010048 GCA_903798035.1 Danio albolineatus
AGCTTATTATTATTTATAATCTTTACTATATAATTATGTCATAAATCTCACATTATAGAACCATTTTAATCAAAAAGGTTCTTTGCACTCAAAGGGTTCTAAATAGAACCATTTTTTGGGTAAAAGGTTCTACTGGCCAAGTATAGAACCCTAGGGTTCTAAATAGAACCTCAAGGAACCTTTTTTTTTAAGAGTGTATGCCAGAACAGTTGGTGGTTCATTCTGCTGTGGCGACTAATGATAAATAAGAGACTAAGCTGAAGGAAAATGAATAAATGCATTTTTGTCAGAGGAAAACAGTGTTTACCTGCATACAAGGCACAGTCAACAACTCATTAAAGGGCTCCACGGGATTTTGGGAGTAGTAGCTGATCAGGTTCTCCAGGCTTTTATGATGGCTGCTTTCTCCAGCTATTAGATACACACTACCAAATGTTCCACTCTCTTCCTCTTCAATGATGAAATGACGACACCGGTCCTCACCTCTGAGGATTTGTAATGAATTTGTTATTTAAACAGTGAGTGAGACTGGAGCTGTTCCAGATATACTATACAGATACCATTTACAATGACACCGATATGTAGCTGACCACAATGCAGAGCCAAAATATCTAATATAGTTGTGTCTTAAAAGTAAGTGACGTCTCATTTTTCAAGCTGTATTTTCCCATTAAATATGTTTTGTTGAGGTTTTAAAGGATAAAACAATGCATGAAGTATTGTTAAACAAAAAAACAGATGTGATCACAATTTCTTTCAGGTATAAATGAGGTTGTTTAGACTTCAATTATGCTGTTTATTTCTCAAAATATTTATTGTCGGTGGCTAGCCCTCTGCAACTCTCACATGGTCGCCCACTGAAGCTAAACAGGGCTGCGCCCGGTCAGTACCTGCATGGGAGACCACATGGGAAAGCTAGGTTGCTGCCGGAAGTGGTGTTAGTGAGGCAAGCAGGGGGCGCCCAACCTGCGGTCTGTGTGGGTCCTAAAGCCCCAGTATAGCGACGGGGACTCTATACTGCTCTGTGAGCGCCGTCTTTTGAATGAGACGTTAAACCAAGGTCCTGACTCTGTGGTCATGTTAAATTCCCAGGATGTTCTTCGAAAAAGAGTAGGGGTTTAACCCCGGCATCCTGGCCAAATCTGCCCATCATGGCCTCCTAACCATCTCCATATCATAATTAGCTTCATTACTCTGTCTCCTCTCTACCAATCAGCTGGTGTGTGGTAATCCCCCCAATTGTGTAAAGCGCTTTGACTGCCCAGAAAAGCGCTGTAAAATGTAAAAAGTAATTAATTAATTTAATTAATCAAAAGATAATGGCTATTTGAGATGTGAGCTTCAGGACAACAGCACTCATTAACTGGCCTTACCTCATGCACATTGTCTGGAATCTACAGCTGATTTTATTGCACGCCTCTTTAGAGGATATAGTTAATTTTGGGTAAATCCATAGATGTTTAGTCTCATTAGTCTATTATGTGTTGTAGAGCAAAAATAAAGTTTCTAATTTTATTTTAATGTATTGCTTTAAGCTACAATTTTTAGCTGTAAAACTACAGAAGCTGTTATGGTTTATGAAATGATATTGATAATTATCATTTCTATATTTTCTATAATTATAGTGTTGTTTTTATTATAAAAATTTGTATTATATCTTTGAGGCTCAATTTGTTAGCAGCACAGGTGAAATACAGTTGAAGTAAGAATTATTAGCCCCCCTGTTTATTTTTTCCCCCAATTTCTGTTTAACGGAGAGAAGAATTTTTTCAACACATTTCTAAACGTAATAGTTTTATTAACTCATTTCTAACTGATTCATTTTATCTTTGCCATGATGACAGTAAATAATATTTTACTTGATATTTTTCAAGACACTTCTATACAGCTTAAAGTGACATTTAAAGGCTTAACTAGGTTAGATTAGGGTATTTAGGGCAGATTACGGTAATTAGGCAAGTTATTGTATAATGATGGTTTGTTTTGTAGACTATCGAAAAAAAATAGCTTAAAGGGGCTAATAATTTTGACCTTAAAATGGTTTTCAAAAAATTAAAAACTGCTTTTATTTTGGCCGAAATAAAACAAATAAGACTTTCTCCAGAAGAAAAAATATTATTAATCATGCTGTGAAAATGTCCTTGCTCTGTTAAACATAATTTGGGGAATATATAAAAATAAATAGCTCACTGAAAAGCTTGTTCCGATCTGAAATAACTGATTTGTTCAAAAATGCTGATTCATTTAGGAAAATGTTACACCGTTGATTTAGATTCGGCGTCACAGTGGCCTAATGAGTAGCACGTTCGCCTCATAGCAAGAATGTCGCTGGTTCGAGCCCCGGCTGGGTCTGTTGGCATTTCTGTGTGGAGTTTGCATGTTCTCCCCGTGGTTGCGTGGGTTTCCTCCGGGTGCTCCGGTTTGCCCCACAAGTCCAAAGACATGTCGTATAGGTGAATTCAGTAGGCTAAATTGTCCGTAATGTATGAGTGTCAATGAGTGTGTATGGATGTTTGCCAGAGATGAGTTGCAGCTGGAAGGGCATCATCTGTGTAAAACAAATGCTGGATAAGTTGGCGGTTAATTCCGCTGTGGTGACCCCAGATTAATAAAGGGACTAAGCTGACAATAAAATGAATGAATATATGAAAGATTTAGATTAGTTGAACAGAAATGTACAACTCACAATATAAAAAAGTAAGCTGCTTTTTTACTATTTTTAACACTCCAAGGAAGATATTGATAACTATAAAGATTAATTAATCATTCTTATTTTATAAAAAGCTATAATGGTAAAGACTAAATGACTATTTGTTTTTCAGCCCTTTAATAATAAAAACATTGACAGCCAATCAGAATCCATCCTGCTTTAAAGAGTCCAAATATTTAAAGTGGTGGGTGACAAAACTGTAGTAAACTGCTTATTGTAAGCGACACTTTATTAGGAGATAATCTGGAAGCTACTATTATGATTGCTAAAATTATAGTCAGCTATAGCTAGGGCCAGACAAAATCTGTGGACATTTTTTGCTATTTCTGCAGGGTATTTTCTTAAAAATCTGCGGATTTATGCAGAATGATTTTGGGAGTATCATAACTAAAACCTTAATATATGAAATAAAAAGTAATACCTTTTTAACTTTTATTTAATGTTTACAATGCAAATCCAATTAGATCCACTTTATATGGTAAACAAAGCAAGTCTCTCATATAAAATCTTCACTAAAAGACAGAAAATAGTGCTTTACAAACTGAATTGTAAATAAATCATATGAATATTTTCATATTAGTCAATATTATTACTGAAATTAATTTGAAAACTGAATAAATATAAATTTACACACATTTACACCCGTAAATAAACAGAATCAATGATGGGCTAAAAATCTGCGGAATCCTACGTGCACAGATTCCGTGTGGCTCTACACTCTTAGAAAAAAATGGTACAATGTTGTACCAAAGAAGGAACAAACCCTTGTCACTGGGGCAGTACCTTTTTATGGGACAGAATTGTACCTTAAGAAAAGAAACAAATTTGTACCTTTTAAGGTCATGATTTGTACCATGGGAAACCAAAATGTGCCTTTGTTTTTAAAAACCTGCAGATACAATATTGTATACATTGTGAAATGCACCACCATAGTGAAAAGATACTTTGTACCTTAACAGTGTCAAAATTGCTTACCAAACATTTATTAAAATGCCTTAAATGTTTAGTTTACAATACCTATAGTTTTATGTTTTACCAGTTGTTTTGTATTATTGTATTAAAAATTATGTTTATAAGTATCTTTAAACATATACTTTTAAATGATGATTCTTGTTTTAATATGAAAATATTCATAAAAATCAATTTGCCTTTCCCGTCATATTCATTTTCATAGATACATGTAATAAAGGAGTTGTTCAACACTTTTGTACCTTTTATATGAGAACAACTGTGTACCTTCATTTCAGTTGTACCATAAAAGGCACAGAACAGTATCATAAGAGGTCTTTTCAGTACCATATAATGTACAATTTTTACAAAGGTACAAAACTGTTCCTCAAAGAGCATTATTTGTACCATTGTGTACCTTTTTTTCTGAGAGTGCAGCTATAGCTAGTTTTTAGTGTCCAAAATACTTTTTAGGTCACTTTTTGAGTGAAAGTACCTGTAAGACAGCACAAAGCCAATTTTTGACTCGCTGAGTCTCAACAGGAAACACCCTAGTGGTTTATCCTGTAGCAGCTGTTCCGCTTCCCTAAGTGAGAGAGATAAACACAGGTTGTGTGAGCATGTAAACCATATATGATATGTTTTTGACACCATTTAACATCTGTGTGCATGCAACTTCGTAGTGCACCTATTTTATCTTTTTTGCACTGTTTTTTGAAAGATTATTTAGATGTGGCTGTAACCTGCGTGTAGCGAAACCATGGAGCCAGCAGGGCAGAGGCTGTCCGGGTGTTTGCAGTCGAGGCAGCTGCGTTCTTTCAAACCACAGCAGAGTATTCGCACGCAGACATGGAGAGAGAGCCTCCAGGGGCCTCGGGGGACCCAAAACCAGAGCAGGATCTATTCGCTTCACCGCCGTCTTAAAAAGAAACAGTACAATAGCATTTAGATATAAAGTACACATAAATAAAATTAGTTTTATGCATCCTTAAATTATATTTGACAGATTTTTACAACAAAAAGAGTGAATGTTGTAATATTTCATACTGTATGTACCTTCTTCATTTGGAGACAACAATAGCAGTTCCCCATTCATGAATTGGCCTTACTTCAGACACTTCTTCTGGAATCTACAGCTGACTTTAATATATACCTCTGAAGTATATATAGTTTGTTTTGGTTATATCTAATCATAGATTCTAGCCCCATTAGTTCATTGTGTATTGTATTATGTGTTCTATAGTCTATCAATATAGTTCAAATGTCTATCAGATGCAAAAATGGAACAACGAATGGTACAAGCCTAATACAGGAACACAGTGTGCTGTGATACTACTGTTTATCACCATGCCAAATCTCTCATGAAAAATATTTACTTAAATGTGTGATATGACTAAAAAGTAGTAAAAAATCAGCTATTAAAATGTTCTCAATTCAAATTAACAACTTAAAAATTGAATATAGGGGAGGATCTACAATAAAATACAGTGTTTTGTTGTTAAACTATATGTTTAATTCAGTATATTACACGTACCTCCCATTTCTTTGTAATAAAATGAGGAATTTCTCAACCATTTTTCAGTTAAAATTGTTTCTACAACCCCATTTATTTCCAGTTCCGTGCTGTTTAAACATAAGCTACACAAATGCCTTTAATTGAAATTAGGCTTTGGCATATTAGATAATATTCATCATTAATACAGAAACAAATTACAGCAGAGAAGCTAATGAACTCAAACGTAGAGTATAAAACTGTAAAACTGTCATCATATTGTTATTAAAAAGGAAGTTGCTCAGTTTTAACTTCTTGATTATGTAAATCCAACACATTTTCAAATCCAACACAATGACACTCTACAGACCCATTCACTCCAATGACAATAACTATAAAGCTTAAGTAATCATTTAAATATTATCAGATACTATGATAAAGAGGATCACATTTTTAAAATCACTTTCAGAATGATTCGTTTTCTAGCTGATGATTGATGAAAACAACCAATCACAATCCGTTCTGCCTTGAAATGGCTGATAATGTCAAATTTATATCATTTTCAAAAAGGCTTACATATATTTGCGCAAAATAATATTTGCAAGACCGATCGCTCTTTGGTTTTTGTAGGTGAACTGACCAACTTCCTATTTCTTTGCTTCAAACAACTCTTCAGAGAAAATAGTAGAGCCGCTGACAGAAGTGATTTTGTCTTGAGGAAGTGATGTCATTCACATATTTAGCCTTTGAGTACATTCGAAGGCTTTTTAAAACCGCAAATTCATATATATAATTAGTATTTTGTATAGAAGATTTACAATAATATATGTGCATGTACCTTAAATTAGTTGGTACCAAAGCTAAAATGAGCTCATTTAAAAAAAATACCTTAAGATCATGGCCCAAAAATTAGTACATCCAAATGATGTTGGAAAAAAATATTAAATACAACTTTAATAAACCTAAAAAATCAAGGGAAACATAACATTTGAGAACATGAAAATTAGTCTGTATACTCATTTGAATATAAGTGTATTATCTTTCTATTTCTAAAGATGTTAGGTGACCTCACATTATTGTATATTTTCACTGAAAGTACATTAAAAAGTATATTGAAAAGTATATTGAAAGTATATAAAAAATATTTATTTTCATTCATTTTAAGTAATATAAATGAAAATTAATATTGACGTTATCTTGTACTATTTGTTATTTTCTGCCCATAAAATTCTATAAATTAGGGCTGCGCAATATACAGTTTCAGCATCAATATCTGTATTTAGTTACAGTATTTAAACAGAATTTATGTCTTGACTCTCGTCCAAATATCTACATCCCAAAGCAAAAACAAGATTCTTTTACTTACCCCTGGCAGACAATTGTGCTTGTTTTAATGCAAAACTATTAATTCTATGCCTTATTTTCTTCTGAAGTTAAAAACAAAACAATATTTTTACTTGATCTAAGACAGGCATGTCCACACTCGGTCCTGGAGGGCCGGTGTCCTGCATATTTTAGCTCCAACTTGACTCAACACACCTGCAACGATGTTTCTAGAAAGCCTTTGATTAGCTAGCCCAGGTGTGTCTGATTGCGGTTGGAACTAAACTTTGCAGGACACCGGCCCTCCAGGACCAAGTTTGGACACCCCTGATCTAAGACTTTTTAGATATTTGGACTAGAAATGACCCAAAGCAAAGTAAGAAAAGCATCATGATTATTCAATTCCTGTATCTGAATACTGGTAGACAAGTACAAACTATCTTGTGAAACTGTATTCATACCACAATATTTATTGCAGAAAAATAAAATATCGTAAGATCAGATTTTTCCAAAATTATATATGTAATTATTTCAAGCATTTTATAATATAGGTATGTTAAGCAATGTATACAGGCATCATGTACAACCATACGTAAAGCATTATGAATAAATCAAATCTATTTTATGACAGATTTACCTCATTTTCCTTCTGCTGTCCATGGTTTAATTGATCAGCCTCTTGCTGGGCTGTGGGACGGCCCTTAATGCTCCGCCTGGGTTTTACTGGAGGTTTCTTGGGTGTGAGATAGTTTTCTGGAGCTACAGATGGACGGGGCTTTGGGACTGGATGGTGGATAGCAAAATCACCTAGTCTTTCTTCTCTCTGCTGGAATTCAGCATCTGTACAGTAGACATGAACCGGTATAAGATTCTGACGGTATGATAAACTTGGATAAAAATATCATGGTTTCACGGTATAACAGTATTGTGGTTACTGCTGGAAAATATGTTCTTTTTAAATGTCTGGGTAAAAAACAACTAACTTTTTCGCCATTGAACAAGGTATATAAAGTCATTCACTGTCCTGCTGTCTCCATTAGTTTTAATATTTTCATTAGGCATCTCTGGATGTCTTTCATTTCTTTGAATATAAAGTAAGTCACTGCACTGTTCAGGTCTGTAGCATGCTTGTATGTTGGTTTTAAGCGATTTGTTTCTCAAACGTTTCCTGAATCAAGGACTGACCCATAGCTTTTAATGTGGAGGGTTCTTTTCTGCTAGAGATATTGTTGCCCTAAAAAAACTCAATAAAATAGTCATAAAAAACATGTACCTAAAAAGTACATTACCTTAGGAATGGTATAACAGAAAATAAAAAAAAATTGAAAACCTGGATTTTTCAAAACCGCGCTAAACCTTAAAACCTACATTGTCCCTTGCCTAGTGTACAGCAATGCAATTAATCCTTTATGTACGAGACTTAGCTATTAAGCCAGACGGTTTTGTGAAAAACTCATTAACAGCAAAATAAAGGTAAAAAGAAACAAACTAAATTTGATATATATTTTTTTAAGACTGTTATAATGTTGGAGACAAAAGAATTATACACACTAGTTTCTGTTAATAAGGGACTAAGCCAAAAAGTAAAGAAATGAATGAATGAATGAGTTTTATTAATATTTATTTTATTAATTTCCAATACTTTTGCCATGGCGACAAAACATGCTATTTTAGAAGATACTAGTTTTCGGCTTTAAGTGTGATTTAAATGCTTATAGGGTCATTATAAATTTATAGGGTCATTATAAAGTTAAACAAAAGTGGTTTGTTCTGTAACCAATCTGGGGGAAAAAGTAACATAAGGGAGCTGATAATGTTGAAAATAGCTGTTTTTACATTTATTTATTTTTTAAAAATTATTATTATTCCAGCCAAACAAACAAACTTTTGACTTTCTTCAAAGGAAAAATATTACAGAAATGAAGAATAAAGAAAGTAATGTGGAAATACAGTGAATTCATTGCTAAACCACGTATTTGAAATGGAATGGATTATGCAAATAATGTTGTTTTCAACTGTTGAGCTTCATGTCTTTAGGCCAGATGTTATTAAAAGTATTTTTATTTCTACTCAGTTGAACGGACACTGAGATTTTAACTTGTGGTATAGCTACTAGTATAGGCCTATTATATCTATATATCGAATGCCAACAGTGATCGAGGCTCAGAACGGAAATGTCACGTTCTTTATTAAACACCCTAGCTAGCAACACGAGCAACAAAGACAAACTTCAAAACATTCTAGTCAACTACAAGTTCTCCTGTATACCGCCAAAGATTATGTGGCATGTAGATAGAGCTTGTTAATTTTCAGAGTTAGTCTGTTCATTGAGAATTAGTCTATATTAAAGAAAGAATGTTGTGTACATTTGTGTTTTTGTACAGCACAATATGCTTTCACTCTTATAGCAAACTTAAAATAACTTCACAAAATAATTACTACAAAAATATTATAAATAAGACAAAATAACAGCTGCATCTGATATCAAAATAAACATGGCCCTTTTAAGGCTTTAAAAAACATTTGCATTTTCAGATGAAGAAAGTAAACAACATCCTGAAACCGCCAGAAATGCGTTTTGTTACTTCAACACGAAAACACTGTTAATTTCTGCATCAAAGAATGATTATGGCGGTTCAGAAGCTGGTTATAGATAACTGACCTTTAATCTTTTGGTAGTCAAAGTCCATGGTCAATTGCAGGATGTGAATTGCTGCCTCTTTCTATCAGATCTTGGGTGTATCTGCCTCATCCTGTTTAAACGCGTGTGTTGCAGAAAAAGAGAGCGGCAAAGAAAAGGTCACAGGCAAAACAACCAATAGTAAACTGCCAGAGATACTGTGTAGTAGGCTAGATTTTGTTCATTCTGAACATAGGTGAGGATGTTTTTGTTAAAAGCTGCATATTTCTGTCCCTCCAAAGAACATTCACTCAAAACTCTTCAAAATGGTTATGAAGAACATTTTGAATTAAATCCGCATAAATTGAGTTGTTTATTTTTTAAAGATTTATATCAGTCGCTGAAATGTGAGCTTTCTTGACACGTGAGACCCAATAGGGTTCATTCATGGAAAACAATTATGTCTGCAAAATTGTTGCAAACAATTTATGTGTTGAATTTAAACAAACAAATTAAATTTATTAATGTTCAACTTAATTTGTTTGTTTAAATTCACCCAAATAAATTGTTTATAGCCACTTAACTTAAAATAGGAAGGAATCAACTTTGAATTATTTGTTTTAGTGTTCATGTATGTCAAGCTTGGATGAGCTTCTGTTTACAGAATTTCCATTTAGCTTGAACTGATAATTAAGTCTTGTGTATTCACATTCTTCATATAGGACAAAGTATTCATCCAAAAAAAAAAAAAAACATAGATAAATATGTTTTTCCACTTTCACTGCAGAGATCTCTCCCAACATACTGATCAAAACCTTTTGAATTTTCAATGTTTTTAATCACTGCTTGTTTATTAATGTCACTGATTTATAATGCAAAAAGAGAATATTTTTCACATACAAAATTCCACACTTCCAAACATTATTGAATATTAGAAACAATGTTAATTCAAATTCAGTCATATATTGTGCAGTTTAAGTTTAAAAACTAAGAAAAAAAACACAAATTGATGCTATAGAATAGATAGATAGATAGATAGATAGATAGATAGATAGATAGATAGATA
>CAIGQQ010012738.1:1015900-1029645 GCA_903798035.1 Danio albolineatus
ATATATACATAATTATGGCATAGTTAATTTACATACTCATTTTAATGCAGTGTTTACTCAGTTTTTTAAAATAGTCAACTAGTCAGTTTTTACAGTGTGTCAATAAGACAAGGTTATTTCATTGCCTTGATTGTTTTTTTAATTAGATACATATCAAAAACCTCACAAAAGTACTTCATATTATTCAAATAATCACTTATTATTACAAGCGTTTTAACTTTTGTATTTTACCAAGTGTATCAGAGGTTTCCATTTCACAGTTTTTTTTTTTCATTTTGGTGCGTCCTGGTAACTATTATGTTGTTACTAGTAAATAGGCCTACTATTGTACTGCATGTTTTTGCTCTGTGGGGGAAACCGGAGCACCCGGAGGAAACCCACGCCAACACGGGGAGAACATGAAAACTCCACACAGAAATGCCAACTGACCAAGCCGGGACTCGAACCAGCGACCTTCTTGCTGTGAGGTGACAGTGCTAACCAATGGTGTAGTCCTAAAAAAGGTGGCCTAAGGTAGCGTACCTGAATGTTTCAGTGAGACATCATTCAGTTGACTTGTCGTCTTCGAAAAACTAACGAAATGTTCTCACAGCTGCTGCGGTCGTCAGGGGACGGGAATGGTGGAATTTAAACAAAAATGCACCAGGTGCAACCAATTAAGATGTCAGCTAAAAAAATATTTGGTATAGTTACAGGGGACACGAATACACGTAAATTAGGGAAGTGTAATCAGCAAAGCAAGTGAGTATACTGAGGGTATACACAATTATTTATCCTTAGAAGTCGTAATACCCAAATAGCTTGTGGAAAAAAGTAAGCTGAGTATACGTGCTTATAGCCCCGACTACACCATGCTAACCACTTCATTAGTACCCGCCTGATCGTCCACGTTTTTTTTAGCAGTGCTAGTTTCATTTACATTGAGTCATTTAGCATATTTATTTGTAGAAAGAAAGAATGAGAATAAATAAAGGTGTGCGTTTGTGTGTTTTAAAGCGTGTATGTACTTGTAAGGTGGGAGATGGGTAAAGAAATCTATTGGCTTTAGTTTTGCTGGTGTTTTTTCCGCACACTAAAAATTACAAGTTTCAAAATGAGTAAACGCTCCTTAAAACAAATAAACTTAATTGAGACATTTGCCAAAAGGCCTAAAACTAACGAGACAAATACAAACTGATAAGAGCTAGAGTAAGGAGGGTGAGTTTTATTTTTATTTTTGAGTAAGGAGGGTGAGTTTTATTTTTATTTTTAATACTCAAGTGTTTGCAGAAAAGATGGGTTTTAGTTGTCGCTTGAATGGATATCAGTGAATCAGCAGCCCATGTGTTAATTGTACTATCATTCCACCAGCAGAGAACATTAAATGAAAAGGTTTTGGAAAGTGATAATCTAACCCCAACTCCTCAGTAAATGCACCCAACTGACCGAGAGGATGGTGAATGACAAGAATGTGAAATTTAACTGGAGAAGTGATAGTGTGGTATTTAAATGAGGAATTGTTGGTAAAGTATTTAGAATATTTTTAATTCTCAGAAATGAGAAAGCCAGTGTCCACACCCCTCCTGATTGGGCAGGGAGTGAGAGTGAATGAGTTTCAGGAATAAGGATTATAAGCAATGATCCAAACCTACCAGCAATGAGGTGAATAACAACATTACAAACCATGAATGGAAACAAACATGTACATTAAATATAAGAAGGTTTCAAGACTATGCATTTAACAGCTTAGGTGATGGGAAGAACTCCAGACTAAAATAAATAGTATAAATAAACAAATATGTCAGTAATAAATAAATAAATAAATAAATAAATAAATAAATAAATAAATAAATAAATAAATAAATATAAATTTATTTTTTATTTTTATCTTTTGCAACAATTTGATTAGTGGATTTTTTTTACAGCATCATAGGGAAAAGGTTTTTATTTTTTATTTTGGATTACACTATTAAAACAATTGGTTTACTAACTAAATGAATCTCAACTTCGGAGATTACAACAGGTTTACCTTTATAGATGATCAGCTATTGTTTTAAAAGATAAAAGATCTTTGTGGAGAAATAAAACGTTTTTTTTTTTTTACATAACCCAATTGTTGCACTTTATAGGCAATTGCAGTTCAGATATCAGCTATTTACATCCAACTTCTGATACCCATTCCAGTAAATACTAATTACTTATTATTAGTAATTACTTATTATTACAACTTATTATTGTACTTTTAACTTTTTACTATGTAATTTATTCAGGTTTTACTAATCATTTAGTGACTGAACACAGCATACATGTTTATAGACAAGTTCCCAACAGCACTATTGGCATTTCAAATTAGAAAATAACGTTTCTAAATCATTAGGCTAGTATTTACACTCTTAAAAATAAATGTTTTTTATTGGCCCCATTGATTCCATAAGTAACTTTTACAATATACAGAATATTTTCAATCTCCACACTAATAAATAAAGGGTCCTTTTAAAAACTGTTGACTCAAAATGTTATTCTATGGTATTTACAACAAGATTGTATTAGTTAATGTGTTTACTAACATGAACAAACAATGAATTCATGAGTTTATTCATCTGTGTTAACATTAATAAAAATAAAGTTTTAGCTCAAACAACCTCACAATGCATTAAAAAAGTTAATAAGCCTGAATTTGGATTGTATTAATATTGAATTATGATTCATCATTGTCGAACACATATTATTTATTACTGGTTCATTTTCAAACCATATTGTAAAGTCTGACTAGTATCACTGGATGGAAACCCTATACTGTAACTTTTAAGATAAACATAACATACAAACATAAATCATTATTATTGTTTGACTGTTTACTATAAAATAAAGTGAGTAACACAACATCAGATCAGTAAACCAGTAGGCAAGTTTTCAGTTGTGTAGTAGTGGGATGGTGTTAAAACGGCTTGCCATAACAGGGCACTGCACTACATGGTCAACACCAGCGTTTCCTCATTTGAGTACTAGCGTCCGCAGCGAGCGGAGCTCCGGAGGAAACACCAACCGCGGATCAGACACGACGCGGCTTTATGACAGATCTATGCCAGGTAAGATACGTCACACAACTTAACCGATTCGTCAGGTTGTAGAGGATTAAATAAGAAGTAGACTGTCCTGTATGAAAGCAAATAAACATGAATGTTGTTCATGTCGCAGTAAATAACAGAAGTTGGTGCTGAATCAAGGGAATGGGTTATTTAATGGGTTCGTACTGGTCGTGACAGACTTCGAGAGATTCACTCACAGCAGAATATTAAACAGACACGACGCGCGAGAATGAGACACGAACAAGTTTCCACACGCAGGTTTCGGTCTGTTTCTGCTCAGAGTTTACAGACGTTAGCCTTGGTTAAACGGGTACATTTTGCGTTGTTTTGTGGCATTCCGTGTGGAAATTTGTTTTTTTTTGTTTGTTTGTTTTCTCACAAGGCAGAATGACGAACAAGGTAAAAAGAGTTGCGACATTCACTTTCTCGCATTTTCATTCGCTTTCAGCATCAGTCACACGGCTTCTGCTTCAGTTTGAAACCATGTCATTTTAAAACTTGGTAACTTGGTTTCAGAACCATTTGTCTGTCACTGACTTTATGGAGGCATAGACAACATATAGCCTAACATATGAACATGTAAGAAACATACATCGTTCTAAGCCTAGTTGAGATATTTTGGTGGATATCTATCTGGATCTAACTTAAAAGGGTCTGTCAGGAAACCACCCAGACCCTGGGGGAAAACAAGACCTGATTTTCCACTGCATTTTTTGTTAAAAGACAAGTAATGCAAGTTTATTTTGTTCCAAGAGCTTGAATCCTTGCTGGTTGTATTGCATAATTCTTTCTTTACATCTTTTCCAAAAGACCTGTGCACTAGATTTAACTCAATCAGCCTTCAGCTGCATCAGGTTGCATTTAGAACTTTTGTAAATCACGTGTTTATTCTACAAGCAAGTGGTCACATATTCAGATTTTTGCTTAAATGAGATTTTAACACTGTGACATTATTAAATGCTTTGAGACCAATAAAATCAAATAATGACTGTGGATTGGTTAACTCATTAGGTAATAACAAAGTTATTACCTAATACCTAAATTGAATTTACACAAGTGTTTTATATGCATAGAAAGCATATCAATGCAAAATTCAGATTTTTTGAGTAGACATAATTGTCAAATTCTAAGAGAAACAATGCTTCATCATCATTTAGCGCAACACAGATATATGGATTTAAAAATAAAACCACTTAATTTTTACTTATATACAGTTGAAGACACAATTATTAGCCCTTCTGTAAATTTGTAATTCTTTTTCAAATATTTCCCAGGTGCTGTTTAACAGAGAGAAGATTTGTTTAAAAACACATTTTAAATGTAATAGTTGTAATAACTAACACTTATTGTCTTTGCCATGAAGACTGTTCATAATGTACTACTAACTATTTTCTATAATACTAACATGAGGATACAGTGGGCTAGGGCGGTATACAAAACTTTGATACCGTCAAACCTCCTCCCGATTTTACTACCAGTGTACGGTATTACATAAATAAATGTGTACGGAATAATAAATAAATAATGACGTAAGGCTCAGACTAAGGCTTTTGACCTTTTTGTTGCACAATTAGCAAATTACCTCATCCATATTTACCGCCTCTCCCTTCTCGTTCGGTCGAAACATGAAATACTGCCAAAGTTTAGAAGTTGTGTCCTATTTCGCCATATTTCCCCAACTCTCTCTTTCTCCTCCACGCTGTCCAATAGTATCTGGATGCAGCCTTTATGAGGCAAACTGACATTGCATCACTCAGCGATGCAATGTCAGACACAATGCACTCAGTGGAATGAGTGATGTCACTGTGACGGGTAGGGTTAGGGTTGGGGTTAGGTGAGCGCATTAAAAAGCATTGTATGCACCTCAGATTGCACTGCACCAGGTCTGCATACAGACCCCTCTCACGCTGTCCTGTGATGACAACTACGCATATGCAGTTTTATGCATTAAATAAATTATATGCAATATTCAATCTCTGTCTCCTATATGAGTGCATTGATTTTTATGGCGGTATAACGGTAGTAAAACTGATACCATTGCTATTTTTAGATACTGCTGTATACATATTACAGTATTACCGCCCAAACCTAGTATACATCTTAAAGTTCAGTAAAGTAAAGGGTTAACTTGGTTAATTAGGTTTACTAGAAAAGTAATTAAACAACAGTGGTTTGTTCTGTAGTCAATTAAAATAATGCTGCCCTGAATGCCAATTTAGTTCATTTCTAAAATATTCACATTGCCTTTTGTGATGTCAATAATATTATCTATTTCTGTTCCTTTTTCCTGGAATGTGTAGAATATTTTCCTTCTTCCCTTCTTTGCAGTATTTCCTCTTGTTTACCATGTTATTGCAAGGGAGAATCAGACGCTCTGGGACTTTGATCCTAATCAAGGATGAGATCATTATTTTGGTTGTTTATGGTAGCAGATCTGATCCTGTATCCTGCAGATCTTCAACGTTTCTTTGATCTTGTATAGAAAAAAAGGAAAGCATGCCTGTGCTCAAATTTCAGGATTTACACTCATCAAAACCACAGGCTGTCAGTCACAAATTTGACTCAGCTGAGTTTACGCAATAAAGTAGCGTAACCTATGACGTATACATATGACATGCAACTTATGAGGAAATATAAGCCATAGTGTACAGTAAATGCGTAAGATGTTGCGAAATGCCATAATGATTTCATTCAAATAAAATCTGCAAGTAATTGTTCAGCATAGTTTTACAAGCATCGTGTAATTTGAAGCAGATGAATGACTGTTGTTCCAGTGAAGCTAAAGGGGAGTTTTTATTTTGCAATGAGCACTATTGTTCTGCTCTGTGGCTGCTTTCCTGGTATGTTACTGTAGGAAGCTGAAGTGACATGGGTGGGGTGTTATTTTGGAAAAGAACTGTTGATCGATGCAGCCCTTCTATCTCTGTTCCTTCTAAACACAATTGACATGCACTTTAAACAATGCGATGCTCTCTAAACACACTTTATATACCCGGTGCGCTTCGGTTCGGCACACAGAAATAAGTGCTGTTGCCCTTATTGTCACAGAGCAATGCAGATGGATTCAGGAACAGAATGTTTGTTGTGATTGCAAGCGTGTGTGGCTTGTGTTCTCTAGAAACAAATGTTTGATTGAATCTCTGATGTTATGTAAAATAAGTTTGTTTTTAAAAAAAATCCAAAGACACTCCCTTGCATGTTTTTTTTTCTTTTTCTTTTTTCATTCTGGCCTGACTGGCTATTTCCAGATACTGCAAAACCTGTTAGATTGTCATCAAAACACATGGTCACATATTTATATGTTTTTTCTAAAGAAGTTTGGTTGTGTCTGTGCAAAACTGCACAATGCTAGAAAGCTGTTTGACAGCATGTTGAGTGTTATCGGTTGTTGAAAGTACAGGTTATGAGGACATTGCCTGGTTATTATTATTATATTCTGTATGGTTGATAGAGCATTGCTAGGGTGTTCTCATTTGTTGCAACAAACACTATATGGTTTTTAAAAAGAATTCATTGCTAATGAAGCTTGGGGGCTTAATAGAGCAATTAGGCCCAATCCTAATTCTATTTTTGTACCCCTATCCCTTCCCCCTGGCCCTTGAAACAGAGTGTGAAGGGGAAGGGCTTCAAAATGAACCCCTAAGAAACGGGACATCACTACAGCACCTGCACACGTCATCATATGTCATCACGATCTCGTGCATCATATGAGATCAGATGATCACGACTGCTGTAGTTATTCCAGTTGTGTTTATTTTTTGGTATTTATCTTCAGGAAATCACTGAAGGGATATATTATGTTATCATAACGATATAATTCAATTCATCTTTATTTGTATATCGCTTTTACAATGTAGATTGTGTCGAAGCAGCTTCACTTCAAAATTGAAACAGTGTCAGTCCAGTTTTCAGTGTTGAAGTTCAGTTTAGTTCAATTCAGCATGGTTTAATATTCACTGCTGAGAGTCCAAACACTGAAGATTAATCCATTGATGCGCAGCCCTACAAGTCCTGAACCATGCAAGCCAGAGGCGACAGCGGCGAGGAAAAAACTTTACCAATTGGCGAAAGTGAAGAATTAAAAAACCTCAAGAGAAACCAGGCTCAGTTGGGCATGACCATTTCTCCTAAGGTCAGACGTCTTGTGCAGAGCTGCAGTCTAGGCACCGGAGGCTGGAGAACGCTGGACGTCCATCGTGGAGAAGCTGCAGGTGGGGGTGGTCACTGGCTTATGAACAGGCTGGCCCTTCAGGAACAATGCAAGGACTTGTCTGTCACTGAGGTCTTGCAGGGATTGTTCTCATGCTCTTCACTCCTCCATGACTACCACAGCAGCTGCTCAGGATACGGCCTGGTCCAGGATTATGGAAACCTCGGGAATAATAAAAAACAGACTAACATAAGCGCAGATGCCATTCAAGTTATAATGTCTTAATGAAGTGTTCCCGGCTCCGGTTGCCCTAAATAATGCAGACTAACAATCCTTTAGAGGATCTGGATTCCAACAGCATTTGTGTTTTATGTGTATGCTAATGCAAAGAGATGTGTCTTTAATCTAGTTTTAAACTGACAGAGTGTGTCTGCTTCCCGAACTGTGCTAGGAAGGCTGTTCCAGAGTTTAGGTGCCAGATAAGAGAAAGATCTACCGCCTACAGTTGATTTTGATATTCTGGGAATAATTAATTGTCCAGAATTAATTGAGCGTAGAGGACGTGATGGGCTATAATACACCAGGAGCTCCCTTAGATACTGGGGAGCTAAGCCGTTCAGGGCTTTGTAGGTAGTCAGTAAAAAAAAATAATTTATACGATATATAATGTGGCAATAAGATCGTAACTGTACTGTGCATTTACACCGTGACCATATTCATCATACACACATATTCATAATCATTCAAAAACAACATTAACATTATACCAGAGTCCAGACACTGTATAAAAGGTTATTTCCAGCCACTAGACTTTTCTGACTGGGTATTCCAGTGTCATCGAGTGACCGAATGTTGTGGGACTGCCATTCAGGAGTTATTACTATGGATTATAGAAAACGAAATTTAGCATTTTTTATTTTAGCATTTTTTTAAGCATGACCGTAAAACATGAAAGCAGTTGTGAATATTTTAAAACGTATGTTTGTTTGTTTGTTGTAAAAATTCATAATAATGACAAAAAATACTAATTTGTGCATCTCCTTGCTTCCAAGTGCAGCTATGCTGCCGTGGTGGCTGGTGTATTCGGGGAAATTTTCTTACCCCTTGGTTTCGAGTATGGCCCTGAAAAATCTCCGTTCGAAGGGGTATCTAGCTCTTCCCCCTAGCCCTACGCCTTCAAGCTAAAGAGAATTGGGACACCCTCATCCCTTCACATGAACGTGCAAAACAAGGGGTAGGGTTATTGGAAAGGGCTAAGAGGTAGAATTAGGATTGGGCATTATAGTGAGAGGGGAACAGGACCAACAGTAGACATCAAGCAAGGAACCAAACTCTGGTCAACAGCTAAAGGAAACATCTGTCTTTTTCTGGCTTGTCTGCGGGACTACTAGTCAATTCAATGATTCAGAATGTAACAATCTCTTTGAATTATTCATGGAACTGATCCGCTATATACGATGGAGCTTCACTGTTTAAGGTTTAAAAAACAAATAGTAAACTTGATCCTATAAATGACTGGAAGCCAGTGTAAGTCTCTTTAAACACAAGGAATATGCCAACATTGGCTCTTTCTATAAACATAGCCTTGTAAACATTTCTGGAGATCACGAATTATGTAGCCAGAAGTACCTATGGCTGCATTTCATTTTTAAAATAAACGATACGAGGCGGTATGATGCTGTTCCTTTTCCCGCTTACCAGCTGACTGCTTACCTCCGTATGGACGGCTTTCCCGCTGTTACCAGTTTGTCCAGTTACAGTAGCTCACCATATACGTTGGCAGACTTGAAGCGCAGAAAGGAGTTGACCACGATGACAGGTTCAAGTCTGGTGAAGAAGGGTTCCAGATAGCAGTGGAGACAAAAACAGAAGCCAAAAAATAAACAAGTAAATAACAAGGTGAGAATGTGGTAAAAATCAGGCGAGGGCTTTTTTTCAGGATTGCTTTTGAAAGCTGTTGGTTTAGTTTAGGGAAGTGGGTGTGCGGGTCAATTGGTGCTTTTAAAAACACTATTGGTTGGGTTTGGAGAAGGAAGAGGGTGGATCAGTTGATCAGTCGGTCACTCTGTCATTCAGTCAGTCGACAATGGCCTCTGGTGGATTTACATTAGGCGCGAGATCTGAAAAAGCGTACACAGCGGCTTCTGGTGGATTTGTGAAAACAAAGTCTGAAAAAACTAAAAAAACAAAACTGAGCTCTAGGGATGTTTTTGGCGCTCTCCAGAAATTTATATAGTGGTATGTTTTCAGACAGCCTCGGTTGGATGCAGCTGTACCATTTAAGGCTTTAAAAACAAATAGTAAACTCAGTCCTATAAGAGACTGACAGCCAGTGTAATTCTCTTAAAACAGGACGGATATTCTCATTTCTCAAGGGATATTTTGGGTGCTTGCTTGAGAATCGCTAGATTGTTCTTGTTCACTGCTAGTGCATTGCTATATGGTTGCCAGGGCTGGATTAAAATAAGAGCTAGGTGGTGCTGAAGTCTCAGAAGTAGGGCTCTTGATTGGCTGAAGAATTAATTTGCGTAATCATAATTCCAGGAACGTTATGCTTTTGCTTGTCGATATTGTGAAGTACATTTCTTCGAATTCTTCACCTGGATTAGATCCGCTATATATAATGGAGCCAACATAGGCTTATTCTGAAAATGTAGCTCTTTCTGGAGATCGCAAATTATGTATCCAGAAGTACGTATGGCAATATATCGAAATAATCTAAATATGGCAAATGTTGATATCCCAATATACATGTACATGGTATGTAATAAATAAGCAATTTCATACAAAAAAATATTTTTGTACCTGCCACTATATAGCACACACTCTGGAAGAGCACATTGTGTCAATGTGCATCACTGGGTGGACATGGGGGTTTTGTTGTCCAATGATCTATAGCGATTTAGCACAGATGCTGAAATTAGTTGTATGTTTGTTATGACGTGTTGTACTTTGTTCGATTTATGAACTGTTTAGGGACCCCCTCGAAAGTGAGATGATTCATCTCAAGGGGCTATCCCATTTGATAAACTCAAATTCAAATACTGTTTGGCCTAGCAATCAAACTATGTGAATGAGCAACGTACTTAACTATGTTTTAATTTTTTTTTTCTAATTGTTCTTGGTGTTGATAAAACTGTACCAGTGCTATGTGGTGATGGTGATATTTGTTTCATTCATTTTGGCTGGTTTGCATTGTTATAATGTCTGATTTGTTTTTTGCAGAATTTATTTATTGATGCTTTCTTTTCCCAGAAAAAAAGTTGGTTATAACATTTATTTAAAATATTATATTGCATATTGAATACTACAATTTTCTTCAATATCGCACAGCCCTATTGCTAAGGCATTTTTAGGGTATTCTGTAGGGCTGTGTATCGAGTTTAATACTGTTTAGGCACAAACTGACGTGCCGGAGTACTATTGACCATCAAAAAATGTTTTGTCATTCAAATTTTAGGACCTAATATGGATTAGTTTTGTCAGGTTGAATCAAGTGTGTTTGATGGCAAATCTATGGCAAAAAAATAAAATAAAATAAAATGAGTTACCAATGATGCTATGAGGTGTATTGCTTCTGCCAGAGGATAACCGATTACATGTAAGATGTGGATTATGTAATTTTCTTTCATTAATTTGAATGACCGAACCGCCCCTATGTCATTTTATTAAAGCTAATTATATAAATTGGTATTTAAAAAGGAAGCATTCAGAAATGGGTTTCCAATTCAAAGCATCTGCATTGTAAAAAATAAAAAGTTCAGTTAGTCTTAAATTTTAAAGCATTCGGCTGCAAAGAAATTTTCAGCTTATTAAGCTTCAGTGGTTGACGTTGTGCCAAATTAATTTTTTTTAAGTTGACCGAAAAGGCTGGTTTAAGTCAAATATACTTTCCGGTTAGCTCGACGTTTTATTTTTTGAAGATATGGATAAACCAAAATTCTTCTCAAAAGTCTTCTCAACTGAATTTTTAATTTCATTGAAAAAACTATTTTAAATTCAACTCAAAAATATGTTCACCTAACTTACAATTTTAAACTGAATTAACGATTTTGTAAGTTGGAGTTTTTACAGTGTGTATCAGTATCGATTTGAAAAAACTCAGCCCTGGTATGGACCCTTTTCACAAGACATATTTTGATTTAAAAAAACAACAAAATATGTAATAAAGCTGTAATATGTTCTTAATAGAGCATTGCTAGGGTGCTCTTGTTTGTTGCCTGAGCATTGCTATAGTGTGGCAAGGTTATTGTGATAGTTGCTAAGACACAGATTTTCTGGATTGTTGCTAAATTGCTGTCTTAGAGTGTTTTCTAGGTGGTTGCTAGGCCATTTCTGTATGTTTGCTGTAGGGTGTTCTGTCTGGTCACTAATGGTTTCCTCTCTAGTTCATCCTTAGCATGGGAATCCCCATTTTAAAGTGCGTTCTTTTTGATCAGTTTGTCTCTGGAATTGTATATGAACAGACCTTCAATACTGACAGAGGTAGCAACTTTTTTATGTACACTCTAGGTACCAATATGTCCCACAATGCGATAGGATCATGACCTTACTATTGCATTTGCAATACATAGTAGTTTTCAATTCATTTCATTTATAGCCATTCTGGATGTTCTGCTGGATGTAATCAATGACATCTTAGGAAGTTAGTAAGGGAATTTTGCAGCCTATATTGGTTCTTTTGGGATTCCAAGGTAGTACCAGCTGTCATTATTTTAGTTGAGTCATTGTTTTAGCTGGGCCATTACTACATGGTTTTGGTCATTGCTAGAATTGTATGCATGTGTATTATAATACAGCCAAAGTGCTTTTCAATCAAATTGGTGGTCTCTCCACACCATACAAATGTGCCAGTGCTTTCCAGCAACAAATCATGTTTTTTTTTTCTTCTCTCACCCAGGTACTAGCCTGGTTAGCAACCAGTCTTGTGCTACAGAGTGATATGACTGCAAAATGTTTAACGTCAAACTGTGTGGTTGCTTGGGAATTGCTTGGTGATTGATAGGCCCACACGTAATCTGCGTGTGCAGAATTTCGCAGATTTCTGCAGATTTTTAGCCCATCATTTATTCTGTGTAGTTACTGGTGTAAATGTATGTACATTTATATTTATTCAGTTTTTAAATTAATTTCAGTAATACTACTGACTAATAAAAATTTTCATATTATTTATGTACAATATAGTTTGTAAAGTAATATTTTCTGTCTTTTAGTAGATATTTTATACGAGAGGCTTGCTTTGTTTACTAAATAAAGTGGATCTAATTGGATTTGCATTATAAACATTAAATAAAAGTTAAAAATGTATTACTATTTATTTCATATATAAAGGTTTTAGATATGATACTCCCAAAATCTTTCTAAATCCGCAGATTTTTAACAAAATTTTGTGCAGAAATAGCAAAATATGTCCGCAGATTCCGTCTGGCCTTAGTGATTGATTAGACATCAAGAAGTTGTTGCTAGGGTGTTCTAGATAGTTGTTAAGCAAAACGTATAGTAATTTAGGCTCAGAGTCGGTTCAATAAAATATAAGGAATAATAAAAACAATGTTTCGTTCAGCAGTCTATGAAAGCAATATAACAATGAATTACAAGTTATATCATAATCTGATAAAGATATCACAATAATGTACCTTATTTGTCAGTTCAATTTGTCGCTGACCAAATGTGGGAAGGACAGAAATGTACTTGATTAATTTGTCGCATGGTTTTTAGAACTACTATAGTAGAAATAGAAAATAAATAATAATGAAACAGAAAATACAGGCACAAGATAAAAACACAAAATGTAGACACTGTACTTTCAGGCCTACAACTTTCTCATCATGTTTCTGCCTGTGCATCCCCATGATGGTGTGCAAGACTGTGGTCATCCAAAAGGATGAAAAAGTATTAACATAACCAAAGTATTTTGCGACACCCTGAAATAAACAGTAGTCCATAATAGGGCTGTGCAATTAATAGCAATAGTTAGTTTTTATTTATTGTTATGACTGGAATTGAGGTTAGTTCATCTTTATTTTTTCATGTTGTCTGTTTTTAAGACAATTTATTATAGTTTTGTTAATCAAGCAGCTAGTGCTACTGTGTACAGTATGCTGTTAACTAGAGGTGAGGTTTGTTAATCTTAATTTATTTATATTATATTATATTATACTTAATTGGGTTATTATTTTTACCCAAAAATGGGTTGTTTTTCTACCCAATAATTGGTTATTTTTACTTAAATAATAGGTTAATTTGAGTTAATTAATAGGTTATATTTTCAAATGTAATTTTTAGCTTTCTTTTAAAATCATTGACCACATAAAAAACAAACAGTCAATATTGTATTTGCTTTATTTTTTTTGTTCCATTATTTTTTTTCAGCACATTACACTTTGTAAACACACCTCAAAGATCATACAAAGATAAATACAAATTATGAACTGCATTCAAAACAATTTGTTTCGTATTTATGGGTTGCTCGTAAACATTAATAATAATAATAATAATAATAATAATAATAATAATAATAATAATAA
>CAIGQQ010012738.1:1033755-1051325 GCA_903798035.1 Danio albolineatus
TAGTATATAGATGTATTGCACTGTATTGCTGTCAGTTTTGACTTGCTTTTTTCTCAAGACCAAAATGTACTTTGGAAATCCAACTACTGAATATGTTTAAAAACTGTAGATGTCTTCACTGATAAACATTTAGTAGCTATTGTTTAAACTAGTATAGAGATATGATTATAATATCTTTGGTGTAGATTCACAGTTAAATAGTTTTTGACTGATATTGATAAGCAATAACTCTACATTTGGAGGCCGATAGCAGATAATTTAGCTGATAAAAATAAATAAACATTTTTTCAAAATGTTCTGCCTGATTGCAAAAACAAAAGGCAAACACCTACAGTGAACAACTGACTTTATTTTCAAACCTTAACTTTAGAAAACTTTGATTTTTTATTAGATTTATTTATCCCGAACAGAAAAATCATACATAAAGCAATTCTTTAAACAAAATACATTTCAATATGGTCAAAATGGAGCTGGATGAAGCACAGGCTTATTATATTCCCCACCCCATTACCACACACATAATTCGGCAATTACTTCGACTTATTTTTACTTTTATTTATCTCTTCTTTTTACATGAGACATATGAGCTTTACATGAGACATATTTTATCCTTTTGGCATCTTTGACATATGTTTGATTCTATTTGTATGCTTACAATTTATAACATAGACCCAAAAAATACATAGTATTGCAAACAGCCATAATTAAAAAATTTCATCATACCTTTTTCATTTTATTCTTTTTCAATCACCTCTATTCAACATTATATTCCTCTAATAATACATATTTATACAACTTTTTATATTGATTAATATCCTGACATTATTTGAGAATCTGTTCCAGACTCTTCCATAATTTCACACCACATACAGACATACCAGCCTGATCTCACGAGAAACATCATTTTACGTTTTACCAGCTAATTCGTACAAATTTGTACAAGTTCAGTCGTACGAAAATGTACGATTTAAAAAAGGAGGCGTGGCACCCACCCCCACCCCTAAACCGAATCATCATTGGGTGATGAGCAAATCGTACTAAATTGTACAAATTAGATCGTACGAATTCATACGAATTAGCCCCTAAATCAAAAGTTACGAATAGCCGTGAGATAGCGTTGGACATACACACATTTTTAAAAGTTGTCCTTGTTTTCAACCTCCTAAAATGTTGTTCTTTTCTTTTAACTTATCTCTGAACTTTATTAATCAACTATTCTTTCCTCTGGCCAATTTTTTATTTATACATATATATAATAATCAAAAAAGAAATGTTTAAATAAAGTAACCAAATCACTGAACATTAATCAAAATACCAGTAAAAAGTGATGGACAGCAAGCATGTCAAGTGGTTTAACCAGCAGAAATAATACATAATTGATCAGCTTAAAGATATCGGCCTAATGTTTTATTAGACTGATAACAATAACAGTAAAAATAGCATTAATCTCCTGATATCAATATGACCACAGACATATTGTGTATCCATAGTCTTTAGACAAGGATTAATCTTTCTAATATATTTGGACAAGTTAAGCGTTTGGATAAGGATAAATCTTTCTAATGTATGTGGTTTAAATGTTTGTGTACGCAATAAAAGGAACATATTCTAAAATTTGCTGCATTCCAATATGTGTATTCTAGCAAACAAACAAATAAATTAATAACTGTAAAAGGCTGAAGTATACATCATGCTTTGCATAGTACAGTGTTGAATACCACTAAACTCCATTGGTTCTGTCTCTTGCCACACTAGTGGTCACTTCGGGCAGGTGCGTGAGGTGCGGGAACGGGCCACGGGTGTTCTGTGGGCAGGGAAGTTCCTGAAGCTGAAGAAAGGTGCAGGAAGCAGGCTGGGGCTGGAGAGGAAGAATGTGGAGAAGGAGGTGGAGATCCTGCAGAGCCTTCAGCATCAGAACATCATGGCTATCAGAGATGTCTTTGAGAGCAGGGCAGAGGTCGTCCTCATCGTTGAGCTGTGAGCATGTGTTTGTTTTTCTGAAATAAAGAAATATGATAAAGAAAGAAATGTACAGCTGAAGTCAAAATTATTAGCCCTCCTGGGATTTTTTTTTCAAAATAATTTCCAAATTATGTTTAACAGATTTCCCAGAGATGGGTTGTGGCTGGAAGGGCATCCGCTGCGTAAAACAAATGCCGGATAAGTTGGCGGTTCATTCCGCTGTGGCGACCCCGGATTAATAAAGGGACTAAGCCGAAAAGAAAATGAATGAAATGAATGAATGTTTAACAGAGCAAAGATTTTTTATAATTAATTTATTTCTTCTGGAGAAAGTCTTATTCTTTTTATTTCGGCTAGAATAAAAGTGTTTTTTGTTCAAAAACCATTTTAAGGTCAATATTAATAGCCCCTTTAAGCTATATATATTTTTTCGATTGTCTACAGAACAAACCACTGTTATACAGTGATTTGCCCAATTACCCTTACTTACCTAATTAGCATAGTTAAGCCTTTAAATGTCACTTTAAGCTGAATACTAGTATATTGAAAAATATCTAGTCAAGTTTTACAGTTGATGTCAGAATTATTATTATTATTATTATTATTATTATTTATATATTTCCCAAATTATGTTTAACAGAGCAAGGAAATTTTCACAATATGTCTGATAATATTTTTTTCTTCTGGAGAAAGTCTTATTTGTTTTATTTCGGCTTTTTAAATTTTTTAAAGATAATTTTAAGGTCAAAATGTTAGCCCCTTTAAGCTATATTTTTTCGATAGTATACAGAACAAACCATCATTACAATGACTTGCCTAATTACCCTATACTGCCTAGTTAACCTAATTAACCTAGTTAAGCCTTTAAATGTCACTTTAAGCTGTATAGAAGTGTCTTGAAAAATATCTAGTAAAATGTTATTTACTGTCATCATGGCAAAGATAAAATAAATGAGTGATTAGAAATGAGTTATTAAAACTATTATGTTTAGAAATGTGTTGAAAAAATCTTCTCTCCGTTAAACAGAAATTGGGGAGAAAAATAAACAGGGGGGGTAATAATTCTGACATTCAACTGGATGTACTGCCATCATGACAAAAAAAAAAAGAAATCAGTTATTGACATAAATTATGAAATGAATTATTAAAGCTATTATGTTTAGAAATGTGCTGAGAAAATCTTATTTCCTTTAAAGAAAAATTGCAGAAAAATATACAGGGGCTAATAATTCAGGAGGGCTAATTCTGATTTAAAGTGAATAATAATACGTAAAAATAGAAAAAATGTTCATCTTATATTAATGAAAATAACATCTCAAAATTCATATTTTACTCAGTTTTGCTGTATAAGATTTGAACTCACAGTAGTGAGGAATAAATGATCAAATCTGAATCCCTCAATTCTGAAATTTGATACACACCATTGGTTAGTCGTTGTACAATAGTTCTTAGACCAGTCATTCCTCTAATTCTGCCTTTTTTCCCTCAAAATTGTGATTTTATTTCTCATAATTGTGAATTTACAGTTTCATAATTTATGAACTCAAAATTGTGAAATGCATAGTCAAATATCTGAGAAAAGAAATCCTTTTTGCTAGATGGTGACATAATAACAATACCAATAGTTTATAAATCAAAATGATGAAATATTAATCTGCTATTGGGCAGCACTGTGGCTCAGTGGTTAGCAATGTTGCCTCACAGCAGGAAGGTGAATTGAATAAATTAAATTGTCCGTAGTGTATGAGAGTGTATTGGTGTTTTCCAGTACTGGGTTTCAGCTGGAAGGGCTTCGGCTGCGTAAAAGATATGCTGAAAAGAATGAATAACCTGCGATTCTGAAAAGAAAAAAGAACTGTGTATAAATATAGATGAGATATGTTTTATATTCCTGGGCAAAAACACATAAATTTCACCTCAAGATAGCAAAAATTATGAATAAAATATAATATATTTAGAACTTTTTGGTACTTTTAGGTAAAATGTGTGCATTTTTGCCAAGGATTATTAAAAATATTAATTTGAATTATTTAGTATTTGAATTTGTAAAATATAATATATCTTATATAATATATGAAATATCCTCTTTTAGATTACACAATTATTCAAATTAAAATAATAAATAATTTTAGCTTACAATTTAAACACTATAATTAATTTTGCCTCCTTTTTGATTTTGCCTCTCTTAATGTAGCATAAAGGGTGGCGAACTCTTTGATTTCATCGCTGAGAAAGAAAACCTGACGGAGACGGAGGCCATTGAATTCATGAAGCAGATTCTGGAGGGTGTAAACTACATGCACCAAAAAAACGTTGCACACTTTGACCTGAAGGTACGAAGGACGTTTATATTCGTCTTTAACCAACAAGTGAAACTAGCAACCGCATGAACAGTTTCAAGTGACCTGCAATATTTTAACACTCCATGTAGCAAGCATCTCACTTCCTATATAGATTTCAGCACGGTAAAGAGGAAGTGTACCTTTCTCACACAAACTGTCACCTCTGAATAAATGGTAGTACTAATATGAACTTTTAACACGAATAACTGGGAATAAATTTGATCAGTGTTTTTTTTTAATACGTTTATTTAATACCTATGCATCCGAGTCACTGAAACTCATTAAAAAGCTTTAAAAACCTTACTTATTTAAAATTTAGGAACTTGTAAGTTGTTCTCTAATTTTGATCTTCACCGTAATTTACAGTAAAAATCACGAATTGTGTTGTTTTTGCTCTTCAGCCGGAGAATATCATGCTATCAGTCAAGCACGATCCTCATCCAGACATCAAGATCATTGATTTTGGCATGGCTCACCGCTTCATTCAAGGAGAAGAGTATAAGAGTTTAGGTGGAACCCCTCAGTATATTGGTGAGTTGTTCAGTCTATGTGGTTTTGACTTCAGATGATGACTTCTGATGACTTACGCACATATGCAAATGCAGACCCACATATGCAAATGCAAATTGGACCTTTTCCAAAACCACAAGTATGAGATATGCATTACCACTTCAACATTGCAGATTACAATAAAGCAGTAATATTATGAAATATTTTGCAATCATTGCAAAATAGAGCTGAAAAGTATTGGGAAAAATTTATTAAAAGATTTGTGATTATATAATGTAATTTAAAAATACAGGGATTTTCACTTCATGTCTTATTTAGCTATATTTAGCAATAATGAATCATTCTAGTGGAATCATTTTGTTATGGCTCATCTGAATAAAAAGTGAAAATACTCATTTAACTTTGTTGAATGACAAGAACTTCTCAGGGCTCAGTGATAAAAATAAAAATTAATATTTTTGATTAAAAAATATATATTTTTAGTATTTCTACTTTAAAATTGAGTGTTTAATGCCTTCATGCTTGTCGTTTTTTATAAGTGGAATTTGCTCAGTGATTTCTAAGTGAAAATCATGAAAGTGAAAGTGCTACACTGTATTGTCATTTAGACATTTTCCCCCAGAAAATGACATTTGGTCATAATAAGTATTACTTACTTACTCCCAGGGCCGTTTACATCGAATTTGATATTTAGCCACACCATATTGGTGTTTCCTAACATTTAGCATTTATGAGGTGGGTAGATAACCCAACGCTCAACCTCCAACCTGGAGGATTAGGACAGCACATGTCTTTGGATTGTCGGGGAAACAAGAGCACGAAGAGGAAACCCACGCAAACATGGGGAGAACATGCAAACTCTTGACAGAAATACCAATTGACCCAGCCAGGGCTCGAACCAGCGATCTTCTTGCTGTGAGGCGACAGCACTACCCACTATGCCACCGTTTCTTCTGAATTTAAAACATAGTTTTTAAAATTGACTAAACTAAAACTAAAAAGGGCTCTAAAAGAAATTTTCATTAATAGTTAACATTACTATAAATCGTAAATCCACAGAATCAGCTAATTTTTAAGTGGTCTTAATTTTTCTATAGCTATATATAAATATTTTATTATCAAATTAAATCATTTTTATCATTATAATTTTTTTTTTAAATATATATTAAATACTTAAAGTGTCAGTTCACCCAAAATAGTCACCTTCATGTCATTCCAATCCCCTGAGACCTTTGTTCATCTTCAGAACACAAATGAAGAAAGCTCCCTCATCCTCAATGGTCAATAGACATTCAGAGCTCCAGAAAAAGAACCAAAAACATTGTTAAAACTTTCCAAGTGACTTCAGTGGTTCAACTGTCATCATAAGAAGCTCCAAGAACAGTTTTGGGTGCCAAATTAATCTGTAAAAACGTCTTTGTTCTATAAAATTATTATGACCGTTTCTGTCTATAAAGGATGAGAGAGCACTCGAAAATCATATAAAAAATGTTTTATTCACGTTCTGAAGATGAACGAAGGTGTTGGGATTGGTTAGACATGAAGGTCACTCATTAATAACAGAATTTTCATGTTTGGGTAAACTAACCGTTTAACGGGTAATATGTGGTGCTAACAAACCTCCATAAATAAAGATGTGATAAAGTGATAAAGATGACATCAAATATCTGTGACTAAACAGGTTTATTTTTTAACAGCTAACAATAAATGTGTGAACAGCCAGTTGTGTCTTTTTCGTTAATATATTTTAAGCAAAATTTGTTTCAAGAGAAGTCATACATTGTATTGTTATTGGGCGACACGGTGGCTCAGTGGTTAGCAATGAAAGAACACAGCAAGAAAGTTGCTGGTTCGAGTCTCGGCTGGGCCAGTTGGCATTTCTGTGTGTAGTTTGCATGTTCTCCCCATGTTTGCATGGGTTTCCTGTTTCCCCCTCAATCCAAAGACATGCAGTATAGGTGAATTGAATAAATAATAAAATGGCTGTTGTGTATGAGTTTGAATGAGAGTGTATGGGTGTTTCCCAAAGCTGGGTTGCAGCTGGAAGGGCATCCACTAGCTGGCGGTTCATTCCGCTGTGGCGACTTCTGATTTCTTCTGAATTCAAAACATAAACTAAAACTAAAAATGGCTCTGCATGGCAGTGTTTTTTTTATTTCAGATTCAGAATAAATTCTCATTAGTATTTAACAGAATAAAGCAAAACATGACTAGAAATCGTAAATCCACAGAAACATTGGTCTTAATTTTTTCCAAAGCTATGTACAGTTGAAGTCAGAATTATTAGCCCCCTTTGAATTTTTCTTTATTTTTTAAGTATTTACCAAATCATGCTTAACAGAGCAAGGAAATTTTCACAGTATGTCTAATATTTTTTCTTCTGGAGAAAGTCTTATTGTTTTTTTTGGTTAGAATAAAAGCAGTTTTTAGTTTTTTAAAAACCATTTTAAGGTCAAAATTATTAGCCCCTTTAAACAATTTTTTCAGTAGTCTACAGAACAAACCATCATTACACAATAACTTGCCTAATTACCCTAACCTGACTAGTTAACCTTATTAAGCCTTTAAATGTCACTTTAAGCTGTATAGAAGAATAATCTTGAAAAATATCTAGTAAAATATTATTTACTGTCATCATGGCAAAGATAAAATAAATCAGTTATACAGTATAAACTACTATGTTGCGTTATTAAAATTATCAGTTATTAAAACTATTATGTTTAGAAATGTGTTGAAAAAATCTTCTCTCTGTTAAACAGAAATTGGGTAAAAAATAAACAGGGGGGCGTATAATTCAGGGGGGCTTTATCTGTATATGTTAACTATGAAATTAAATCATTTTTATCATTATAATATACAATTTTAAATAATAAAGTATTAGTTTACCCAAAATAGTCATCTGCTATTCCAATCCCCTGAAACCTTTGTTCATCTTTCATCCTCCATAGACAGCAATGGTCACAAGACATTCAGAGCTTCAGAAAAAGAACCAAAAACATTGTCAAAACTTTCCAAGTGACTTCAGTGGTTCAACTGTAATCATACGAAGCTCCAAGAACACTTTTGGGTGCCAAAATAATCTGTAAAAATGTCTTTGTTCTGTAAAAGTCTTATAACCATTTCTGTCTATGAAGGATGAGAGAGCTCTCGAATATCATCTTAAAAAATCTTCATTTGCGTTCTGAAGTTGAAAGTAGGTCTTGGGATTGGACAGACATGAAGGTCACTCATTAATAACTGAATTTTCATTTTTGAGTGAACTAACCATTTAATTGGTAATATGTGGCGCTAACAAACCTCCATAAATAAAGATGTGATAAACATGACATCAGATATCTGTGGTTAAACAGGTTTTATTTTTAATAGCTAACAATAAATGTGTGAACAGCCAGCTGTGTCTTTTTATGTTAACTAGACCACATTTTCATAACATTTTTATGCCCGTGTGTGTGTGTGTAGAGTTTGCTTCTGCTCAAATGTGCATGTTTGACCGCACACCTGCTTCTGTCTCTGCATGTGTTTTGTTTCTGCCTTCAGCAATATGCACAGTTTTCAGTGCTGGTCATCTCCATGGAGACGAGTGAACTTCAGATGAAATGGCAGAGCTGAGTCAGTTCAGCTGAACATCGAGTGGACAGAAATAACCGTTGTGTATTCACATGCGATCTCACTGCTGATGGACTGCAGAAATGTCCTCGCGTGGTTTAACAGCTCATCACTTCTGATAACCTGCGGCGCCACTTTCAGCGGTTTTAATTTCCAACCTTGACAGATACATGCGCTCATATTTTGTCCATTGGGCACCGAAAATATATATTAAATACTGATAACATATTTACTGATGTCAGTCACAATAATAAGTACAAAATTGATACAAAAAGTTGGTTGAAAAGTAAGTATTGGTAATAAATAATACATATCTTAACCCAATAATAATAATTCCTTAATAATAATGGCAGTAAACTAGTTCTTGTGAATTATAATTGTTACTTTCTATAATAAACATTTAAAATATGCATGATCTTTTTATTGTAAATATGATAGTAGAAAACTGAGTATCGTTATTGGTGTTATGACTAGTAATATAATTGTGTTTTTAATTATTAAATAATCAGGGTGTCCATGAGGTCTTAAAATGTGCAAAATCTTTTTTAAGCAGGTCTTAATTTTCTGTTGTTCATGTATTGCTACCCAATATCATGTTTTGCTTTGGCCAATATCCATCCGATCACCAACAATCCATCTCAATAAAACTTGAAACTTTTTATTAGAGAATGTAGTTTACTCTATAGCTGCGTCCCAAATGATAAACTATACACTATGCATATGTACTTATGCACTTACACACTCAACAGCATAGTGTATGCATGTAGCGTTGTCCCAAATTAAACACTAATGGTTTTTTTACTAAGCGGACTAAGCTTTTTTATTAAGTTTGACGGTCGCAAAGCTGCGGTCGTTGAGTGTGTGAAGTGACCATCATAACACACTTCATTTTACCGGTCGAATGAGTGTATCATCCGGGTATTTAAAGTAAACTTTTCAGTGTCAACGCACTACTTGCACTATTTATACTACAAAATGGCGTAGATTAGTGCATACTGTAAGTATGCGATTTGGGACGCACCTTATTTAGCACAATGGTTTAGTTATTTTGCTTACAATAACATTTGTTTAAAAGTGCTCCATGTATTTACTGCTGAGGACACTGACCTGGACAGATTGTTGTGCAAATATTTAGTTTATCATAGTTTCTTAAACTTTTAAAACATTTGTTTTAAGCTCAAGCTCTGTTTTAAAGGTGTCAAGCTCTGTGAACCTAATCTGGTCAGGAGCAAGTTTTATTCTCTGAACTCAGAGTTTCTGCCACTCTCCTCCCCCTTTTTAAAGATGAAGTGGTATTTCTCCTCATTGCCTTACGTTTCCATCCACCTATTTTTGTGCGCCTTTTGAAAATGCGCAAAAAAATGTATGTGCATAACTGAGTACGGATAAACTTTTTATTTGATAAGAAAAGATGCGTATGAACTACAATGGAAACAGGTTTACTAAACAAATTTCAGTAAAAAAAGGTCATGTGATTTTGTTGAAAGATTGTGTGATGATAAAAAAAAGTGTGTGAATGGACAAAACCAGAAGGCTGAGCACATTGTAAAACATCTGAAATGTTGTTTTTGGTCATTCTAAAACACCAAACCCATTTCAGTGTTAGTGTGGTATTATATGATTAATGACCTCCAGAACTGTCAAGAGCACCTGCACGCTGCGTCTCATGGTTTCAAATGTCACCAGGCGTTCATTGGGTGTCGTTGTCCTCTTCTGAGGTGCAAGTCGTTTATTAAATAAAGAAAAGATTGTCGCAGCTACTCCTATCACAGCAATGTTATGTTTGTACTGTTGATATTTGGCTCCAGTTAATCAGGATATGTCGATTTTGTTCTCTTTGACTCGTTGGATGGAAACGCTGCTTTATTCACACGTCTTTCATGTGATAGTTCAGTTTTACGCATAAATTTAATTTGCATTTTTTTGATGGAAACATTATCTACTTTTCAGTCACACAAGGAACAAAGTTACGAGATTTGTTTGTCCTATTTTAATAATAATTAGCTTAAATTCACTGACCTTCGACAGGGAGATGTACTTTAACTTGATTAATGGGATTACTCGTTCTAAAAGCTATTTTTTAGTTCTTCTTACATTCTAAATGTCATATCAACTTTACTACTTGATTAATAAAAAGGTTGACACACACAAGTGCACTTTTAAATCTTTAAAAACTCAATTTTAGACGCTATCTTAAACTGATTAACGTGTGTAAAAGTGGTAAATTAAACATTTCCACTGAACATTGAGTGAAGGTTACATGCATTCTTGTTTTGTAAAATTTCTTTTTTCTTTTTTTCTACCTTTTTCTACCTTTTCTTTTTTTTTTCGTTTCGTAAAATTTCTCTTTTTTTCTGATGTTGTCATGGTGACTATTAATATCTGAGCTCCATCATAATGCCTTTTTATGCACGCTGAACTCTGGGTTTGTCTACTCAAGGTTGATTGAACTAACTTAGATCAGCTGTTCTGAAACCGAAAACTCAAAAAAGTTTTTAATCTCTCGGTAAGTCAACTCAGATTTCAAAATTAAACTCCAGGTTGGTTGAACCTCCTTACTGAAACAGGCCCCATATCTAAAATATTTATTTTTGTAGTTATTATTAGGGGCGACATGGTGGCACAGTGGTTAGCACTGTCGCATCACAGCAAGAAGGTTGCTGGTCAAGCCCTGGCTGGGTCAGTTGTAATTTCTGTGTGGAGTTTGCATGTTCTCCCCGTGTTCGTGTGGATTTCCTTCGGGTGCTCCTGTTTACCCCACAGTCCAAAGACTCGAGATACAGGTGAATTGAATAAACTAAATTGACCGTAGTGTATGAGTGTGAATGCAAGAGTGTAGGGGTTTTTCACAGCGCTGGATTGCAGTCAGAAGGGCATCCATTGTGTAATATCAGGTGCTGGATAAGTTGGCGGTTCATTTCGCTGTGGCGACCCCTGATAAATAAAGGGACTGAAAACTGAATGAACGAATGCATTGCATTATTAAATGTATTGAATTATAATAATTCTTTTGATACGGCAAATAAAAATCTTTTCCATCTGGGCCATTTGATCAATTATTTAGCGTTTAGCCCTTTATGAGTCTAAAATTTTATTCACAGTGGTCTTAAAAATGTATTTTAAAGTCTGCTTAAAAGCCTGCTGAAATTAGTAATGAATAATTAATGACTTAAGTGTGATTGACCTGGGAAAACAGGGTGGAGGGAGTACACAATACTTGTGTTTTACACACAATAAAGGTGTTGACCCGAAATGTTTGTGGTTTTGTTTCCTGAGAAATATAAATTTAAAGTTCAGATCACTACTACTTAATATAAGCTATATCTAAAGAATTAGCTTGTGTAAATACTTGAAACCATATCGTTTAAACCAAGGAATCACATGGATTATCTCTTCATGTGAGTGGGCAGAAATAGTCTGCTGCCTGATATAAGGCAGACCCTTTGTTCAAAGTGACTACTTCACTTATCGTAAGGACGTCCTTTGTAAACAAGAAGAGGTTAAGTGTTTTTTTAAGCAGATATGACCAACTGGGATCTCAGTGACTTTCCAGTTCCTGACTCAGAACTATCGTCAGCTCCCAAAATCCTCGAAACCTAAACAATCACCAACACTTTTATAGACTGAGAAGTTTATACACCTTAAATGGGCTGTCCACCCAAAATTACTAATTATAATTCATAATTTACTGTACACACACCCTCATGTTGAACCAAAGCGTTTGCAGTAGTCATGAGGATGAGTAAATGTGGGAACGTATTTATTGTGATTTTGTTTTTAATCAAGAAAGTTGTCTCAAATGAAAGTCAATGTTTGGTTTGTAGAGCATTATACTATTGGTATTTAATTTCTCTTTACTCTTTACAACAAAATTGACTTTTCTTTTTTGTTTTAAACTTATTCTGAAACGTGAATGTTTTGAATGTTTTTCAAACTTTTGATTAACTTATTTTAAAACATCATCAAACAAATAAAAAAAACTGTGTATTAATATAAATAAATAAATAAATTATAAATATACATCAATTAATCTCAATGCACCCTTTTTTCGGTGGTTTGCATTAGTTAGTAAATATTAGTGAATGTATTCATAATGTAACATCAACAACCAATGAACAGTACATTAATTACGCTATTTGTTCATCTTTATTCAAGTAAATGAATGAAAATAAAAGCATTTGTTCTTAGAGCTTAACTAATGTTAACAAGCACAATGTTGTATTTAAAAATTGAATTTGTCAACTCGTTCATTCATTTTCCTTCGGCTTAGTCCCTTATTCATCAGTGGTCGCCACAGTAGAATAAACCACCAACTTATCATGCATGTTTAACTTAGCATGTCATAACTTAGCATGTTTTACACAGCGGATGCCCTAGTACTGGGAAACATCCATACACACTCCATATTTACACATACATTACAGCCAATTTAGTTTATTCAATTCACCTATAGCGCATGTCTTTTGACTATGGGGGTAACCGGAGCACCCAAAGAAAACCCACATGAACATGGGGAGAACATGCAAACTCCACACAGAAACGCCAACTAGCCCGAATTTGTAAATGTTTGCTGAAAATGATTCTCTTTTAGTTCATTAATAAATACATTGGCATTAACTAATGAAACGTCATTGTAAAATGTAACACTCTAATGTTATTATAACATTTCTCTAATGTTATTAAAATGTTAGTTTTGGTTTGTAGAACATTGTATGTAAAAGCGTAATTTGGTAAAAGCGCTGTGTAAAATCATTGTGCCTGCAGCAGCCATGGTACAGCAGCAAAGTGTTTTGATTATTACGCCAGAATAAGAGTATAGTTCCTGGCCATATCAACTTATAAAATAGCAGCTTTCCATTTTTCGTTGATCTTAGTACATAATGTCACTACAGAAGAGTCAAGCTTTCTAGAAAAATAGAATCTAAATAATTTTTTTGAGTTAGATGCTAATGGTCTAATCTGATTCAATTATTTATGCTAAGCTAAGCTAAAAGTGCTCTTGCCAGACCCAGAGATCGCCTGAATGGATTCAAAAATGGTAAAACTCAAATGTTTAACACTAGGAGACTTGTAAAATGAGCAGTTTTTTTTAAAAAAGTTTGTTTCTTTAAGGTCATGTCAGACCTTTAACATTGATCCAAAATCTAAAAGACTACAACAAACTATTCTCATGTTATATCTATACTCATTCATTCATTCATTCATTTTCCTTCAGCTTAGTCCTTTATTTTTTAGGGGTTGCCTCAGCGGAATGAACCACCAACTATTCCGGCGCATGTTTTACACAACGATGCTCTTCCAACCTCAACCCAGTATTGGGAAATGCCAATACACTCTCGTTAACACACGTACTCATACACTACAGCCAATTTACTTTATTCAGTTCACCTATAGCGCGTGTCTTTTGACTGTGGGGGAAACTGGAGCACCCGGAGGAAACCCACGCGAACACAGGGAGAACATGCAAACTCCACACAGAAATGGCAACTGACCCAGCCGAGGCTCGAACCAGCGACCATCTTGCTGTGAGGCGACAGCACTACCTACTGCGCCACCGTGTCGCCCTATACTCATTCAATAAAATGGAACAAAACTAATTGTAGAACTGCATGTGCTCTGCTCTTCTGAATATGTCTTCATATTACATGTGCATATATTTAAAAATCTCCAAAGGGAGCGCAATCATCTGCTGTGACGTAAACATCTGCCGCTACTCTCAAAGAATGCACTTAATCATGTCATTTTTCTTTTCAGTTTGTCTCCTTAAAAGTGTTCCTCTGTCTGGCCAAAGCTGGGAAATGTTTGATTAATGCAGCAAAATGAGTTCAGCGCTCTGTTGCAGCTGGAAAAAAGCTGAAGGTTATGTGAGCGTCAGTTGTAGAGCTTTCATTTTATTTTAAATGTTTTTTCTTTGTGTTTCAGCACCGGAGATCATCAACTATGAACCTCTCGGTACGGCTGCAGACATGTGGTAAGATTAGTAACAAGTACTCATACCTTAATTCAAATATAGCTATAAGGGACTTTTCGGGCACGTTCAGACTTGATTCATCTTCCTCTGGCATCTTCTGGTGCTCGTTTAAATGTGTATCTGTCTCAGCATGTATATGAAGTTCTTCAGCACAATATCCAGCTCAATATGGATGTCGTGTGCAAAATGTTGTCAGAAGGCGAACTATTTTGGCTTTTGACGAAACGCAGTAGCTGCCATGCGCCGAGCCAAAGACAACAGTTCATTTCTGGTTAGCATACTGTTAGCATAAAACGGGTTGGGTTTACATCTCATTCATTCTTGAAGCCCAGCTGGTAGAGAATGGCACAAACATAGCTGAAGTCATGGCTTTATTTTCTAGAGGACTTTATTTGATCAGATCTGAAGTAATAGTAGCTGTGGATATTAAAAAGGTTATTTATCACTTTTTATTTTTTGAACTTTTTATTTTACATGGGCGAGTGTGTGTGTGTGTGTGTAGAAAAGGGTACAATTTAATTAAATTTAATTTATTTTAATCATTTTAATTGTAATTAATCATTTTAATAGCAGTGAGATTAGTTTTATATCAATAATTTTAATAATTACATGTATCTAAATATTGTTTTATGTAATTATATTTAGATTTAATCTATTATTTGTGTGCTACTTTACTCAAATATTATATTCTGTTTATTATTATTATTTATTATTATTATTATTATTATTATTATTGTTGTTGTTGTTGTTGTTGTTATTATTGTTATTATTATTATTATTAGTATTATTAAAAATATTTATATTTTGTAAAATATTTTAAATATATAATTAGAATTGGGCGATGTCAACCAATTTGGCATCATACAATGTCTAATGTGAAACATCGCAGTGGACGATTGCATCGTCATCGTAGGTGGCAGTGAATTAATTATTTATGAATCAATAATTAATTAATAACAAATCAATTATTTGTAGCCTACCGTTTCAACTACCTGACCAACATGGCCTTTGTTTTACCCATAAACAAATCATAAATAAAGATAAGTTACCAAATTACCACCTGTCAATCACTTTTTCCAACTATTTACTTGGTTGGTAAAAAAGGTGGACAGCCAACAGGAACCAATCAACAGTATCTGAGGTTTTCCCTAAATTACTAAGTACAAGCGTGAAAGCGACAGATAGAAGCAGTGTACTGATGCTGTGATGCGTTACCTGATAGATTTAAAAGACTGAAGAGTCGTTAGATAGAGACAAGATTAATTAAATATCACATTTAACAACTATAGTAAGACGTGATCCAGCGGTACATCCTTGATAAACTGTCCTACGTGCACTGCTCTCTGGGGTTTTGTGCTCAAAGCACCCACTGACTGCCTGGAGCTCAGACGTGCACATATGCTGCAGCGCATACCAGTGTGTGTGTGTGGTCACGTGATGTGCATTTTCAGCAGTATAGTGTGGGCGGAGGGCTGTTCAGAAATGCTAGATGAAACACCAGTGTGGATGTGGATCGTTTTCGTTCTGAAATGCCATTTTAAAACTAAGAAGTATTAGTGTAAACGGGGCCCAAGTGTGTATTTTTCACGAGCGGGTTGCTTCTGTGATGGGGACGGGGTGGAGGATCGAGACGCCGGCTCAGCATCATGATGTCTATCGGGCGATGGGCGATGGCATCGTCTATCGACCCAACTCTATATATAATAATTCTACAAAAATAGTAATAGTTGCTATAGAAGTCTTTTTATTTTATATAAACTTTTTTTACATTAAATTTTGTTCTGTTTTGTGTTAAATATCAAATGTAAATTTATTATTCGAATGTTTTTTTTTTTTACCCTGCGTTTGCATGGGTTTCCTCCGGATGCTCCGGTTTCCCCCACAGTCCAAAGACATGCGGTACAGGTGAATTGGGTAGGCTAAAATTGTCTGTAGTGTATGTGTGTGAATGAGTGTGTATTGATGTTTCCCAGAGATGGGTTGCAGCTGGAACAGCAACCACTGCGTAAAACATGTGCTGGATAAGTTGTCGGTTCATTCCGCTGTGGCGACCCCGGATTAATAAAGGGATTGAGCCAAAAAGAAAATGAATGAATGAATGTTTTTTATTAATCACTGTTTATATATTGTATGGAAAATAAGTTATGGGAAAAAAATATGTTATTATTGTTTTGTAAACAAAAATATTTTTATAAAACTAAATTATATATATATAGGAAAAGATTTGTGAGATTTAAATATTGAAAATATAAATGAGATACAATTATGAGCTATAAATTAACAGTATATATAAAATATCTTTTAAAATTTACAAATCTTTTAGTGATTTAAATTTATTGTTTGCATGATAAATATTAGAATAAACTTTTCAATTCATTTAATCATGTTTGCATGTCCCTGTGCTTTTCTTTTTCAGGAGTATTGGTGTCATTACCTACATTCTGTAAGTAATCTTCCATTGTTCATCATAACAGAAACCTGATAGTCGAATCCTTTTAGATTCATTCTGAACAGCAAAGTCCTGCTCCACACATTCAGATTTGAACTGGGATATAAATCAGCTCTGAAAGAAAGCCTCCTTCGACAAGCAGTGTGTTTTGTCAAGTTTATAGGTCAGGTCCTGTGGGATGAGATCAGTTCTGTCAGAAATGAAGCACACCAGATATAGAGAAGATAACCAACAGAATGCTCACTGTGAGCCTTTCAGCTTTAACCAGGGATAAGGAGTTTCATCTTAAAGCTGGCGTGTCTTTTTTTATATTAACAATTTCTGCAACCCCAGGTTATTGTGGAGGGATATTACATGTGTCAGCTTTCATAGAAACTTCATTATAGATCTTATGAAAGACTTACTTTATATCTGTATTGTGCTGTCTCTTTTAGATTATCTAGTCTAGGCAAATACAAATATAAATTTAAAGAGTTCAGATGCAAAAACCGTGTGCCATCTGGAGTTTTCTTCTACAATGAGCATTTTTTTGTCAGCCTCTTATGTTTATATTGAGTTATTTCATGTTAAAGGCAATGAAAATAATATATTATTGCCCATAAAATCTAAATTACTGAACCTTGACATAAAAGCCTGAAAGACATGCTCATTTTAGAAGAAAGTTTCAGATGGCTCTTAAAGGTTTTTCATCTGAGCTCTTTAAATTTATATTTGTATTTGCCTAGACTAG
>CAIGQQ010012738.1:1072592-1096646 GCA_903798035.1 Danio albolineatus
ATATATATATATATAACTTGGATTTGTGGAAGATTTGCCATCAAACCCCTTACAACCTAAATCTTCTAAAATTAATTGAATCTAAATTTATCACATTAATTTAAAACGGTAAGATCATACTTAACAAGATCATATTTAATTTTCTGCATGGACTTTTTTAGGCATCCCAACTATGTTGACTTATCCAGAGGTGTACTTGAAGCAGACAATTTGTTTATGTCACCAAGATGAAGTGTTTGGGGAATCCTGATTGAAAACAGTCATTATTTACAGCATTGCGCTGCAGTTCTTGTGGTGCAGAAATGACAAGCTTTAGCTTAAAAATGCACCGTTCCACTTTTATGCCAATGTTGAGCAATGAGCAGGTGGTAATTTGATCTATTCATTATTTGGGTCTAGACTCTTAAGTTAGGGAGGATGACGGAGGAGGAAAATTGCAAAATACGCAAGACCAAGTAAATATATCAGCGAGAGGAGTGGAAAAGAGGCCCAGGAGGGAGAAGAGGGAGTATAAAAGACAGAAAGTTGCTGTTCTTGTGTGTCTGGAGGAGAAAAAATGAGTTGGCTGCTTTCATGGTGACATAATGTGATCATATTATTATCGGTAATCTTGTGATGATCTTGTGGAATTTTAAATGCTATGACATCTGTGTCGTGCAGATACACATGGAGACTAAAATTGTTTTATTTTTGGCCACACCTTCCAAGGGTGAACATTTAACAGTCAAAACATAATTGCATAATTGTTTTATTATTTAAAAATATGTCATTGCTGCTGTGACAAATGTCATTATTTAGCTATTTTGTTCTTGCATATTTGGCTCGAGTTCTCTTGAGAACCTTTAGGCATCTAAAGTGAGCTTCTGATTTTACACTGATGTTTTCCACTGTTCATTTGAATCATATCTTTTCAGTAAAGAAGTTGATCCATCACAAAAATAAATGATTCTGCATCAAATTGACTTGGTTGTTGAGATGAACTTTAATTACTTAAAGCTGTATTTCTAAATATGTATTTTTAAAGTTATTATATTATTAAAAATATATGTATTTTTTAAATTTAATCTAAACAAAAGAGTGATATATATATACACACACAGCACTCAGCAAAAATGAGTACGCCACTCACAGATCTCTCTTAAATTCACTGACCGGCCACTTTATTAGGTACAACTGCTCGTTACTGCAAATTTCTAATCAGCCAATCACATGGCAGCAACTCAATGCATTTAGGCATGTACACATGGCCAAGACGATTTGCTGCAGTTGAAACCGAGCATCAGAATGGGGAAGAAAGTTGAATTAAGTGACTTTAAACGTGGCATGGTTGTTGGTGCCAGACAGGCTGAACTGAGTATTTCAGAAACTGCTGATCTACTGGGATTTTCTCGCACGACCATCTCTAGGGTTTATAGAGAATGGTCCGGAAAAGAGAAAATATCCAGTAAGCGGCAGTTCTTTGGCCGCAAATACCTTGTTGATGACAGAGGTCAGAGGAGAATGGCCATACTGGATCCAGCTGATAGAAAGGCAACAGTAACTCAAATAACCACTCCTACAACTGACAAATGCAGAAGAGCATCTGAATATACAACATGTCAAACCTTGAGGCAGATGGGCTACAACAGCAGAGGACCACACCTGTCAGCTAAGAACAAGAAAAGGAGGCTACAATTTGCACAGGTACACCAAAATTGGACAATAGAAGATTGGAAAAACATTGCCTGGTCTGATGAGTCTCGATTTCTGCTGCGACATTCGGATGGTAGGGTCAGAATTTGGCATCAACAACATGAAAGCATTGATCCATCCTGACTTTTATAAATGGTTCAGGCTGATGGTGGATATTTGCTTGGCACACTTTGGGCCCATAAGCACCAATTGAGCATCATGTCAATGCCACAGCCTACCTGAGTATTGTTGCTGACCATGTCCATACCTTTATGACCACAGTGTACCCATCTTCTAATGGCTACTTTCAGGAGGATAACACGCCATGTCAAAAAGCGCATATCATCTCAGACTTGTTTCTTTAACATGACAATGAGTTCACTGTACTCAAATGGCATCGACAGTCACCAGATCTCAATCCAATAGGGCACCTTTGGAATGTGGTGGAATGGGAAATTCACATCATGGATGTGCAGCCGACAAATTTGCAGCAACTGCGTGATGCTGTCATGTCAATATGAACCAAAATCTCTAAGGAATATTTCCAGTGATTTGTTAAATCTATGCCATGAAGGATTAACACAGCTCTGAAGGCAAAAGAGGGTCCAACTCGCTACAAGTAAGGTGTACCTAATAAAATGGCTGCTGAGTGTATATTCCTGCATACATTAGATTAGTCAGTAAGCCAACTGGAACTTATCTAACAAAATCCTAAAATCACAGTGCAAACATTAGCACATGCAAATGAACATGTTGTGGGAAACTATTAAATAAAGTTGTAATAAACAGGGAAAATCAGTAGAAATATAAAAAATACAGCATTTAGTTAAATTTTTTGGTTTATCTTCTTTCTTTTTTTAACTATTTAAAATACATTAAAATGCATAATACATTAAATATATTATCTTTATTTTCCTAGAGATGTTAGGTGTCCAAAATCTAATGGATATATCTCGTTAAGAAAGTATTTTGTTTAAATCCACCAAAAATTATTGTCCATATTCACTAAGAAATTAATAGAAATATTCATTTTCAAAAGGGGTGTAAATTACATTAAATAATTGTGAATCAAGCAATGTTTTTAACATTCTATATGATTATATACAACATAATCTTGTAGGGAAATGTGCAATTTTCAGCAATGACTTTACAATTTGCAACCAGGAAAACCACTGTAGCTCTTTTTTTCTTCTTCTACGTAATAGATGTCTTGGACTCATGAATGAATTTGACACACACAATAACAAACACTGTCATGTTATCTGTATTTGGAAGCTGATTCCGGAAGTTTCTTAACAGTTTTGTCAGAGAGCAGTTTAACTGAATTACTTAGATGACACATTTTAGCCCCAAGCATTTCAGAATTAATAAAAGCACATCTGTCAAGCGAGAGTGTTTTTTGTTGTATCAGATTGTATCAGATTTTCTACCTCAGCAATTATATTCCAAGATGTGCATAAAAATACGGATAGAGGCCATGTGCACTTTTGTCAATCTAATAAGGGGGATGATGCTCCACAGCAAAAATTTCAGTGTTAAATATACAGTGTGATTTTTTTTTGGTGTTGTTCAGTGTTAAAACCGGAGTACATTTTAATCCATGAGTGTGAAAGAGCGTATATTTAAAAGTTTTTTTTTTCAGTGTTAAACTTTTACCCCATTATGCAGTGTATTTCCCACTAGTGATGGGAAATACACTAGTTTTTACACGAACCGGTTCTTTCAGACAAACTGCGATCAAACCAGTATGTTTTATGAGTCTTGATGATATAATAAATTACAAGATAAAATAAATGAATTCTCATCAGAAGCAGTGTACTATATGCACTCATTAGCTAATATACACAGGCATAATCCATTTAGATTTATTTGTTTATTAATTAAAGTGAGAAATGTAATATATTAACACTTTGAATGGTAACACACTCCAGTTTGATGTAAAAATAAACTCTTACTGTGCTAAATGAACTCTGTGAGTGATGTCCAAATTTCACACTTTAGAAAGTGTTATTTTAACTCCAAAACGGAGGGAGTCATATGTACACCCAAGGAGTGTTAAGCTAAACTCAAATTGAGTCAAATGTACACTATGATTTTTTGGCTGTGTTGCTCTATCTTTTCCACTTTTTTGAAGTATAGTTAATTTGAGCAGTTTGCTTTTGTATTGTAAATGCTTATGAGTACTTCAGAGCATTCAAACAGCCACAAAAGGCCATATCCTTTCTGTCTACTGACCTAAGACTTAGAGGACAAACCCACAATGTTGAGCATAGCATCGGAGCAGAAATGAAAACTGCAGTGTCAATTATTTCCATCCATATTGATATGTGATTTGCACAAGCTGCTTTCATAATAATATTGAAAAAAAAGTTTAAACATACTTCCCTCCTCAAAAAGAAATCAATGAAATTATTAAAAGATAAAAAAAACAAGTGTAAATACAAACTTGACTGCCTCATTGGTTTGAAGAGAATTATGTATATCCTCCTTCAAAAACTCAAAAAATCAGAACTGATAAGAGGATATTGTGAATTTAACATTTTAACACATTGCTTGTGTGTCTAGATCAACCTGATGTGTTTTTGATAGAGATGTACTTAATGCCATTTTATTGGCTGATTCCGATTTACAATATTTTGGCAAGTGTGACCTGCAGATACCGATATTTGCTGATTTTCTTTCTTAGAATGATAATTGACAGCATATACAAACAAAAAAAATATGTTTATTGCATTTTTAAAAAATTATTCAGTGCAGAATTATTTTAAATAAATTGAAATCCGTTTTTAAATTATTTTTTAAAATGTAAAATTTTAATTATTAAAATAAACATTAAATGTTTTTCCAAAACTGGAACAACTTTGATAAAAAATTTAACTTTACACTGTTTATAACTTTAAATCCTTCTCTTTTTTCTTATTTAACAAAAGTCCTAGGGGTGGCACAGTAGGTAGTGCTGTCGCCTCACAACAAGAAGGTGGCTGGTTCGAGCCTCGGCTGGGTCAGTTGGCATTTCTGTGTGGAGTTTGCATGTTTCTCCGGTTTCCTCCACACTCCAAACATATGCGGTACAGATGAATTGGGTAAGCTAAATTATCCGTAGTGTATGTGTGTGAATGAGAAATATGGATGTTTCCCAGAGATGGGTTGCGGCTGGAAGGCCATCTGCTGCGTAAAACAAAATGCTGGATAAGTTGGAGTTTCGTTCTGCTGTTGCGACCCCGGATTAATAAGGGGACTAAGCTGACAAGAAAATGAATGAATGAATGAATGAATGAATGAATGAATGAATGAACAAAAGTCCAAAGAATATATTCATTCATTTTCCTTTGATGTTGTCCCTTATTTATCAAGGGTCGCCACATTGGAATGAACTGCCAACTATTCCAACAAATGTTTTACGCAGCTGATGCCCTTTTAGCCGCAACCCATTACTGAGAAACACCCATACACTCTGGCAGTCACACACACTTATACACTATGGCCAATTTAGTTCATCCAATTCACATATACCACGTCACATGCAAACTTCACACGGAAGTGCCAACTGACCCATCCGAGACTCAATCCAGCGACCTTCTTGCTGACAGGTGACAGTGCTAACCACTGAGCCACCGTGCCGCCCCAAAAATATGCTTATGAAATATGTTTTGATCAATATTTGTATGTATACTTTTGTAGACTCATATTAATACATTATCAAGACTTATTTCCTGATATTTCCTAAAGCTGATAGCTGAAATATGACTAATGCCTTATATGACTGTCAAGCTGATTTCTTTACTCTAACAGGAAGCATTTAAAAAAAAATCAGCAGGTCTGCATGTTTTTCATTTCTGCTGCTGGCCAGCTCAGAGAGGCAACTCTGCTCTGTAAGATACTTACTAGCTGAGGGGCGCATTCTCCATCAGGATTTCATCATGTATGGGATTGGATTGAATCAAACTGCGAATCTAAGAGAACACAAGAATAAACAAGTGCATAGTTCTGCTTTACACTGTGAAAAAGTTGGGCAATGACATGTTAGCATGCAGCTGTGAGTTTGAGTGTGTCTGTGACGTCAATGCTTGTGCTGCCGCTAATTTCCCTGGTATAATTCAAAATAAAGTTCTTTTTCGTTCGTCTTTTGAGGTTAAAAAGGCTGAGGATTAAAAAGGCTGAGTGACATAATACTGTTTTCAAAGACTCCAACAATGCTCGTATGTACCCCTAAACACAACGATGGTGACTGAGTGGGAAGAACATATGGCAAACAGCAATCTCCACTAGAAATGCCACATCTTTATTTAGTTTTCTATTTGGGCAGACACCAAATGGCACCACCAGATGTGATCAAACTAATAGAAAAGACGAATGAATTATGTCCATGAATTATGACCCACTTCGAGTCTTTAAAATCTCTCTGTGACCAATCGTACAGGTGCAGATATATCTGTACCACACTCTCAGAAATAAAGGTACGTGATCTGTCACTGGGGTGGTACCTTTTCAAAAGGACTTTAAAAGGCCTGTATTGGTACCTCAAAATTTTTTACTTTTTAGATACTAATTTGTACCCTTGATGTCTTAATATGGACCTTTTAGGTACAAATTTGTACCTTTTGAAAAGGTACCACCCCAGTGAATCACACATCGAAGAAGGCGTATCTCGAGAACACACCTCCTGTTTGCGTAATGCCATAGACTGATGCACTGCAAAAATGATTTTCTTTCTTCTTTTGTTTCTAGTCCAAATAACTCAAAATTCCTAAATCAAGAGATTTTTTTGTTAAGTAAAAGATAAGTTAAATAAAAAATTATGTGCCGTGTTTTTAGAAATATTATGTCATAATGTAGTTTTTTTTCTTAAAACAAGCTAAATAATTAGCAAATTGGGTAAGAAAATTTAATTTGTTTAAAAGCGAAAAAAATATTAATTTATTAATTATTCATTCATTATTATTTATTAATTTGGACATTAAAAAAACCCTAACCCTAACCCTTTTTTTATATTTGGACTAGAAACAAGACAAAAAGCTCAAATGTGTTTAGTAGAAAATAACTTCTTTTTGGCAGATATTTGTTCAAAATGATATTTCAGGTTTTTTTTTTTTTTTTTTAATTTGATGTATACCAGGGCCTTAAGAATATGGACGGACCAGCTGAAACTGACCAGATAAACCAACATTGGAACCATTGATAAAACAATGGTCCCAATGTACTTCCTATTTTACATTTTTAATTTCTAAAGCTTCCAAGTATCCAAAAAGGTCCACTTATTGATATATAATGTTATGATAGAAGTTTATTACATTAAGTTATGATTGAATTGCCTCTTGTTACAGTTATGAAATAGTTTGATAACAAGCAGGAAATATTCATGGGCCAATGACCTGACCACATTGAAATGGTCTATTGTTATCTATTTGTGAGTAAATCAACAAAATATAATATTAATACCAGGTGTAACTGGCCCTACATTGGATCCAGTCAAACAAAACACATGGTAATTCCAATTTCCATGCGTAAACAGAGTCATACTGTAACTCTGCAGACTTTTAACATTCGGGTAAACTATAGCTTTTGTGATATTTATGATAAGACGTTTTGCATCTCAAAACAATCGTGCAGTGCAACGACAGCTTCGTTGCTTGGAAAGTAAATAAACTTTCACCTCTTCGATAAGTTCTCTAGACCTCCACATTCTCTGTTCTGCAGTTAGCTCACTTTCTCTCATCGTACGTGCTTGCACACAAAGGTGTGGTGCAGAAGTAATAACCTTATCTCAACCTGTTGTCTTTGCAATGTGTACATTCATAGACAAATAATTCACAGAGCATTACTCATTCTTAAACAGGAATACTAGAGCGACACAGGCTATTGTAAATCAGAGGAAACGCTTTTATACGAATGCGCTTCACAATGCGTTTGTAATAGCCTGGGAATAAGGAAAAGGTTGGAAGAGGAATCACTCCAGACGATTTCAAAACAGTGTTATGTAATATGCGATAACCATAGACAAGAGGGAGGTTAAACGGAGAGACAAACAGACTCTCGGAGTGAAAAACAGACTAAAACTATTCCCAAACACATCACTCACTTTCCATAAACTCCCAGTGATTAGAACTAAAACACTGTGGTGTTAGGACACTTTTTTTTTGCTAAACATGCAACGGGCAGCTTTTATGACTCCGTGAATTCCCTCATATGCTGGAATTTTATTGCAGTTGTAAAGTGAGCACTGATATGATATCAGATAACATGTTTTTTTTTTTTACTCTACATAGCAGAAATACTGGTAACATGCAATCAACAGTTTGTATAAAAGTCAAAAATATGACTGAATAAACCTGACTCGACTTAGTTACACAAACCTAGGAGTCACATTTGGTAGAATAAGCACATTAAGGCAAGAGTAAGCTTCATGCGGCAGACGATAAAAGAAGCAAACAAGTTGAAATCACATAGACTTGCACGGAAGGAGAGAGTGGAGTCATATCTAGAAAGTTAAGGGTGGGCTCTTTTCATTTACGAGAACAGCTTCATAGCAACAACCCAGCACACATTAGCAACTGTAAAACAAACCAATCAGTGCACTGTAGCAACCAAATATTGCCTTGGTAACCATTCAAGGTTTTGTGATAGTCAGTTTTGCACCACTTGTATTTCCTTAGACAAAATAAGTTAAATGTCACTAATATTTAAATTATTTTATTATAATAATATTATTATTAGTGTTATAATTAATGTTGTTTACCATACATATACATCACAGGTGTTTTATATAAGGAATAACTGACAACAGGCCTTTGAATTATTAAAAAACAATGCACACATGAGGTGGTGATGTGGCCGTGTCATAAAGCAGGGTGTTGAATGCTTGATTCCGATTGGCTGAAGAACATTCTAAGGTGTGCAATTATTTTCAGACAAAAACACTGTTAAAGTAGTTCGTTCTTTACTGTGTTACGTTTTGTTTCCACCAAATGCAAATTTAAGTATTCGCACAAGTAAATCCAGCCTGTAGCCAGCCTGATGAAGGGGTGGTTATTTTTTCTCAAAAAGTGTACCTTTTTGCAGTTATAGGCCTCATTTAGGCTGCTATTTAATTATTAGATTTAAATACTGCATTTCAGTGACATTTTAGGCACAATTTTTAACTGGAATCAATTGTTGGTTTAACACAGGGATGTGACACTGACGACAGGAGTGCGTATCCAAATGCAGGTTTATTCGAGATGGTCAGGCCAGCAGTGGTCAAAACAGGAACAAACAGATGTGTAACACCCCATTCACACGAGGCTTCAGCGTCAACGCTTGACAGGGGGCGTGTCTGAAGTCGGGGCTGACGCGACCGTCATAGCAGCGTCAGCCAATGAAATTAGTCAACAATCGGCTACTGTGTGGGCTGGTGTATTTGCATACAGCGATCTGATTGGCTGACGCTTCCTTTGGCGCTTGAAAAGTTAAGAAAGTCCCAACTCCTGCAGCGAGCAACGCTACTGAAGCGGCGCCGACAGATTCAGAATGCAGTTCGGCAATGCCTGACGTCACCCATTCGAAGTGAATGGGAAGTGTTGACGCTGACGCCACGTGTGAATGGGGCGTAAGGGAAATCCAGAGTCATAGTCAAATTAACAGCTGGATCGTCATCATAACCAAAAAAAGTACATTTGAAAACTCATGCACAACAGCAATAGCCAAAATAGTTCAGATTATTATTATTTTTTTATATTAGAATATGCAAGAAGTACATTATTATTATTATTATTATTATTATTATTATTATTATTATTATTATTTGTCCTTTTCCTGATTTCCCAACCTCCCCTCTCCTCCTCGGGATTATCAATAATATATTATTTCAAATTTTGTTGCCATTGTTATTATTGCTGTCCTGACTTGTCCTCCCGTTCTCTCCTCATTATCATTATGACAAATATTTCTACCATTGTCATTATTTAGGTTGCGGTTGTTGTTGTAGTAGTAGTAGATTGTAGTTGTAGTTGGGCTTGTTGAAGTAGTAATTGTAGTAGTATCTGTTGTAGTAGACGTTGTTGGAGTAGTAGTATCAGAAGTAGTAGACGTTGTAGTAGTAGTCATAGTAATAGTAGTAGTAATCGTCGTCGGTGTAGTAGTATCAGAAGTAGTAGATGTTGTCGATGTAGATGTAGTAGTATCAGTAGTAGTAGTAGATGTTGTTGTAGTAGTATTATTTGTAGTGGACGCTGTAGTAGTATCAGTAGTAGTAGTCTTAATAGTATCACCAGTTGTAGACATTGTGGTAGTAGTAGTAGTAGTCGTAGTTGTGGCTGTAGTAGCAGCAGTAGTTGTTGTGGCATTAGTAACTTTCTGTAGTAGTAGTAGTTGATGTAATACTTGTAATTATCATTATTGCTGTTGTTAATTATTATTCAGATTAATTTTAATATGGGTAACTTTTGGTGCTTCACACCTTTTCATTGGTCATTTTTGTTTTAAGAATAAGGTCCAAGATTTAGAATCAAAGTTACTTGTCAAATGCTTTCTCTATTTAAAAACAATACAGTAATGAAAGATGAGTCAGATTGAATGTTTTCTTGCACAGCTGGATGTTGGACTCATGAAAAATAATTGTGTGCATCTGCCAAAACTGTTTAGCTGAAGTCACGCCGATGTGACAGCCAACAAAGGATTCCACTTGGTCTTAAAACCTCTTTCGATGGGTTATTTTCACTATTTATGATGGCATAGCAGTCCAAATAGGACAAATGAGCTTATGTATGGGACAAATTCTTTACCATTGTCTGTTAGGGATGGGTCTTTCGAACCACCTGAACTCCCTCTGGCTAAGTACCTGTAAATTACCTACAAAGACAAAGCAAACAAGCAAATACAGGCTAATTACCGCAAGATGGCATTAATGATGCAGAATGTGTGATGTGTTTGTGCTGAATGCACAAAATTTGCCTCATCTCACGTCTTTAGTGCAAGTTAAAAAAATTCAGCTCGACCAAAAAATTTGTGAAATACATAAAACATTCCCTGAGTAATCTAGAGCAAGTGACGCAATGGCGCAAGTGCAAACTCAGTTAACTCAGTTACTCAGAAACTGCATTACAGTTCCATATCACTACCCCAAATGGTTTCAGTTATTTCACAGCCAAAAACCTTATAATTGTGAACTAAAACCTGAAATTACAGAAGAATATCTGAAGAATGTATTTTTGTGTGGTAACCACAGTGTACAGTAAGTGAAATAAATGAATTACTGTAAAATAATGATTCATTATATTTTAAAATGGTAGCTTGCCTCGTCAAACTCTAAATCTGGGTTCACACCAAATGCGGTATTAAGTATTTGCACAACACGCTTACATACCAGGTAGTGTGGAATGCAGGGGAAGACACAGAATTTGCCTCAACCTGCATAATTTGAGTGTAAAAATTTTGAGGTGAAAAACATCCCACAAACAACTACAGCTAGTAATGTGGTGCTCCGCGTTTGGTGTGATGTAAACCAGCATAATTACTTGTGCCCCTCTATTGTACAGCACTGGCTTTTTTTATGACAATGTTTGTATTCACAAATATGTTTAAATAGTGTATATTGAAATATTAGCTAAATTACTCCAGGTTTTTATGACTTTTGCTAATAACTTCACACATCAAGAAACCGCTTTGCCTGTATTAATCTAAAATATAGAAAAAAACTTATAATGTAAAGTTGTGTAAACACTGTTGTTTTGATGCTTGATTTTTTTTTGTCTTACTCTGTTAAAAAAATCCATAAATTAGTAGTTTTCTGTATTTTTTTAATTAATTATTTTGAATTGCATTGAGACCTTGATCTTTCTTCCAACAACTTTTAACTTTGAAAAGTTCAAAAAGGGGACTTTTATGAAAATTTTTAATACACTGTAAAAAATACTGTAAATTTACAGTTTATTTTCGACAGCTGGGGTGCCGAAAAAAAAAAAAACGTAAAATAACACCCGTTAAATTACAAAAGTTTACTGTAAAATAACGGATATTAAATTACAGATATTTACCAGAAACTTAAATTTAAGGAAATTTCTGTAATTTAATATCCGTTATTTTATGGTATGTTTCTGTAAGTTAACGGCCGTTATTTTTTATTTTATTTTTTTTATAAATAAACCGTAAGATTACGGATTTTTTTTACAGTGTAGTTTACAGTCACTGTCATTATAGTCAGGGTTGGTGCGGTAAATTTATTCCTCTAAATAGTATTTCTTATATATATTATATTATTTCAAAGTACTAAAATGTCAATAGAAGTCACTTTGTTAAACTGCACAGTTGAATTTTCAACATTAAATGTCGACAGAGCAGAGATCAACAGCAAATTTGACAGTGTACATTTTACACCACAGGTATTGAATTTAACACTTTATGGTGTCTATATGGGGCGCCACGGTGGCCTAGTGGTTAGCACGTTCGCCTCACAGCAAGAAGGTCGCTGGTTCGATCCCCGGCTGGGCCAGTTGGCGTTTCTGTGTGGAGTTTGCATGTTCTCCCCGTAGTTGCGTGGGTTTCCTCCGGGTGCTCCGGTTTCCCCCACAGTCCAAAGACATGCGGTACAGGTGAATTGGGTAAGCTAAATTGTCCGTAGTGTATGTGTGTGAATGACAATGTATGGATGTGTTTCCCAGAGGTGGGTTGCGGCTGGAAGGGCATCCGCTGCGTAAAAACAAATGCTGGATAAGTTGGCGGTTCATTCCGCTGTGGCGACCCCAGATTAATAAAGGGACTAAGCTGAAAAGAAAATGAATGAATGAATGGTGTCTATATGAGTCCCACCAGCCAAGTGTCCAGGTTACACTTTCAAAAGTGTTGAATATATACACCTCTGCAGAGTAAAATATTTTACACTTAGAGTGTAAAAATGCAATTCACAACCGTAAATAATCAGAAAACACATGTGAACTGCCAAATACAGAAACTGATTTTTTTACACTCTAGACATGCATACACTAGATTTACATAAATCTATTGTTATATGAAATAGCAAATCTTAACTTACAATGTTCTTGTATAATTGCCAGATGTAGGTTAAATTATCACCCAGTTCAAATGAGCTAAATGCAGCTACATGGCATAAAGATTTTAATATTATAGATTACATTAACATCATGATGTTCTGTAAAAAAAAAAGAATTAAATTATATGTGTGGTGAAAAGTGCTATACTAACATATTTCACTTGACTTTTAAATATGCAACAGGTGTATTTTATTATTATTAACTTTTCTTTTTTAATTTTGTTTTTAAAAGATTTGTTCAAGCAGATTCTTACTTAAAGAACGGTAATGTCATGTTTTGATCTGTAGGTGGAGCAACGATTCCATAAACTGAGTATGGGCCCTGAGGATCTGCCTGACCTTATGGACACGGTATGAATATATGCACATTAGTTTCTGTTCGGAAAGACTCATGTATGTTCCAATAATTCAGCATGAATTGTTCTCTTGTGCACTTATTGTGTTTTTCTCTCCCTCATTAAATCCAGATGTCGAGCTCTCCTCCTCCCTCTCCTCATCCTTCATGTTTGTCATTCTCCCCTTCTCACTGCTCTCCACCGATGTCTATCGTCCCGACTCATGTGACCCTACGCTCCCCTGTAACTCGTCACCTGACTCAAATCGACCCCTGGAGGAGACACAGCTGGGAGCCTGGAGCCGTGGCGCAGGGGTATCCACCCAATGACACACGCAGGTGAAAACACGTCTGTGACAGCTGTTTTCTATTAGAATAATATACAATAACATATTCAATTCAATTCAATTCTCCTTTATTTGTATAGTGATTTTACAATGTAGATTGTGCCAAAGCAGCTTCACATAGAAGGTTATAGTAAATTGAAAGTGTCAGTCCAGTTTTCAGTGTTGGAGTCCAGTTTAGTTCAGTTCAGTGTGGTTTAATATTCACTACTGAGAGTCCAAACACTGAAGAGCAAATCCATTGATGCGCAGTTCTACACGTCCCGAACCATGCAAGCCAGTGGCGACAGCGGCGAGGAAAAAACTTCACCAATTGGCGAAAGTGAAGAATTAAAAAACCTCGAGAGAAACCAGGCTCAGTTGGGCACGACCATTTCTCCTATGGCCAAACTTCTTGTGCAGAGCTGCAGTCTAGGCGCCGGAGGCTGGAGAACTCGAGGCTCGTCTGTCCTTGGAGAGTCACAGGAAGAATATAGTTTAATACTTTGACAATGAAGTGCCACAATGTCCTATAGAAATCATTATTATATTATACTCTATGATGTTATATTACATTTTAATTATATTATATTATATTATATTATATTATATTATATTATATTATATTATATTATATTATATTATATTATATTATATTATATTATGTTATATTATATTATATTATTTTATACTGCTGCTTACTATTTTGTGTAATTTGTGTTGTAGTTCCTATCACGATTTATAATATAGCATTTATCATTTATTTATTTTTCTATTTGATTTTTATAGCAAAAACTTTTCTAAGCAGATTTGCTTTTTTAAATATATATGAATTATAATAAAATGTTAAATAATTATAATATATTAATAATATAGTTACATATAATTATTTTTTTTATATAATTAATAATATAAATATTAATTTATTTTATTTTCGGTTTAGACCCTTTATTAGCCAGGGGTCACCACAGTGGAATGAACCACAAACTGATCCAGCATATGTTTTACGCAGCGGATGCCCTTCCAGCTGCAATCCAACACTGGAAAATACCCATACACTCTTGCATTCACTAATATAAATTCCTTATATAATAATAATAATAATAACACAGGTAATAATAATATTATCAATAATAATAATAATAATAATAATTATTATTATTATTATTATTATTATTATTATTAAAATATTAATTATAATAAACACATTTATTGAAATTAAATGTTAACAAGGCTGCAGAATATGAATTTTACATCTTTTGTTTTTATCTTTAGTCACTTATTTTAAATATAATATACGGCCATGGTTAAAATAATCGGCACCCTTAACTATAGGTAAATACGCATGTTTATCATTTTTATTTTACATTCCAGAAATTCTCAGAAATCTCCCCTTCATTGAATTCTAAAGTTTATTTTAATTGAATGAATTGAAAATGGGGGCGCCACGGTGGCGCGTGAGTAGCACGTTCGCCTCACAGCAAGAAGGTCACTGGTTCGATCCCCGGTTGGGGCAGGTCCCGGTTGGGCCAGTTGGCATTTCTGTGTGGAGTTTGCATGTTCTCACCGTGGTTGCGTGGGTTTCCTCCGGGTGCTCCGGTGAATTGGGTAAGCTAAATTGTCCATAGTGTATGTGTGCGAATGAGAATGTATGGATGTGTTTCCCAGAGATGGGTTGTGGCTGGAAGGGCATCCGCTGCTTAAAACAAATGCCGGATAAGTTGGCGGTTCATTCTGCTGTGGCGACCCCGGATTAATAAAGGGACTAAGCCGAAAAGAAAATGAATGAATGAATGAATGAATGAATGAATTGAAAATAGTTCATTATTATGAAATACATGTTTTTCCCCACAATAATTTGCACCATTAGAAATTATTATTAATTATAAAAGTAAAATAACTCCTACTCTTTTCCAGTTTCTGTTTAGATATTTGTAGATCCAGTATAGATACGAACATGAAGATTTCATATATAGCTTTGTATCTTAAGTTCCAAAAAATAGAAAGTGAATGAACAAAATAGATAAAGCGTTGAAAATGACCATTTACAGCATAATTCAGCAATAACAAGAATTTTTATCAAGTGGAGATGTTATGAATCTATGTGAAAGAGGATACGTGTCTGCTGCATTGGGGTGGCACAAGGTTATACATTTATAAACAGCACATGCATCAACAAATTGTTTGGGAGGGTTTCAAGACAAAAAAAAAAATCCAAACTTGAGCATATTTGGTTGCCAGACACGACTAGATGGATCTATAGGCAGATGAAACTCAAAAAGAGCTTTTAAGGAGAAACACTAGATGCAGGCTTGGATTGAGAACACACAGGACCTGGGGCTATACAGTAGCAAACCCAAGAAACTTCTTCATAGTAGCCGATGCTGGTGCCACAACATGTTTTACTACAGGAATATTTTCTACAGCACATAGCAATACAGTGAGTATGCATACTAAATAGTCTACTGCAGGCTACAACACTTTAGAAGCACAAATGCATTACCACCAGACAAGAGGTCAAAGCTAGCAACTTTTCCCAGAAACAGCAACAACACACGTGACTGCCTCAAGGAGTTTACTTTAAATACATGAAACATTAGAATGCCCACTCTCTGGCTCGAGAAGAAGAGAATTAGGCTATCAAATTCTCTCAAAAATATTTGACTGATATTTTCCCCCAAAATCTTTGACTGACATTAGGGACATGGAGTGTGATTGTCATTTCAGTAGTGCAGTGAAAGCTTCAAACAAATAACTCACTGGTAACCAAACCAAGACAGAATCTACAGACTTTTTTTGAACTGCTTCTGCACAGATTTTAGTAAGAAATGTGCAGATTTGGAGACCATAGGAGCTGAAAACTTAACTTAAATAAAGTAAATAACTTCTTTTTCATATAAGGTTTACAATGCAAATCCAATTTGAACCACTTGTTTAGTGAACAAAGCTACAGCAGGTCTCTTCATGTAGTACACCATCTACAACATTAAGTATACCAAAACTAAAGAAATGTTCAAATACATAATATTTAGTGTTTCCCAAATCCGTCGTTCCAATGAACATTCGCAAACTACATCGCAAACTTGTACGCTTGCAACTACACCTCTAGAGCTGTAGTTAAGAGCATAGTTCCTGGTTGTGTTCTATTCCCCGTTATCCCACCTATGCCCAATATCTTTATATTGACAATTGTGTTCTCTTCGCAGTGCACTTTGAAATCATTTATGCCATTTTGAACACAGCCGTGGCTCATGACGAAAGCTATAGGTGACCTATCATTTATTATTTTTCCAATCTCATCATTGAGTAGAGGACAAGTCTCAGAGCGGTTAGGGCAAAGGGAGGACAAATGAAGCTTTTGGCCAACATGAAAATTATATTGAGGCCCATTTGTTTAATTACAATAATGATTTTTTGGTTTTAATGTAACCAAAATGGTGAAAACGCTGATTTTGTTTGATGTTTTTCTTTGCCTTTTCATAATACATATATAGCACTAACATTTCTAATGAAATTTCACAACATCCTTTCTGCACTTTTAAGTGTTTTCAGGGAAATCTTGCTTTTCATGCTCAACATACAGTAATCATGAAGGTGAACCTTTTGCTAAATACTATGGGTTATTGTTATATCGCTTCAAATGCGATGCTTACCATTGTGTGCATATCTGATCCATAAAGCACACTAAATGGAAAACACTTCAGGAGTTTCACTTTTTTTACGTTTTTTCATCTAATTACTGAATTCAACATTATTCCCAGAGATGTGTGCTTGTGTGTGTCTGTAAATTTTCTGTCAATAATATATCTAAATAAAACAAACACTAGAAATGTCACATATTTTTTTACATTCCTACATTAAGTAAAGATGTTTTGAAGAATGTTAAAATCCAGAGAGATGAGCAATTTAAACTAGTGAGACACTAGTGTACCATGTGGTCATGCTAATGACCTTTAATTTACAGTTTGGTTTTATAGTTTTAGTTTTGAATACTTAGGCCTGTCACGATATCTATTTTTTGTTGTACGATATATTGCACCAAATTGACCAAAATATATTGCGATAAACATTATTGTCATTTTAATGCCAGAATGGCAATATAATAGCATTAGAACTCAAGTACACTCTTAAAAAGAACTCATCATATTTTGTTCTTAAGAATATTTAATTTAATTTAGTCATTTTAATAATTTATCGATTAGGCACTGAATTCAGATTGTGAGACCGCATATCCAAAACAAATAATATTAAATGTTGACAAAAAAAATGAAAGGTAAAGAGTAACAGAGGTTGTGATATCTGCTACCAGATCTATTTTCAGTTTTCAGGCACCCACATTAAAATATACTTTAGTCATTTATAGTAAATACTATAGTGTTATTTTAACCATACTGACACTGACACCTCCAATAGAGATAGAGAGGTTGTGCAATCAGCTAAAATGTTGCAAGACTTTTTAAAAAAAATTTAGATATAGGCGATATATATTGCATCACCAAAAATGATTGAGGTCATGTCCATGTATTGTGCGATAAGTCGATATATTGATTATTGTGACAGGCCTATGAATACTTTGTTTATGCAGGAGTCCCACAGGATGTAGTGAAGACCACAACTCCCTTGATTCCACACCCAGCCACAGCATCATCAATATATGTCTTTGTTTGTTGTGAATACACTACCTGACAAAAGTCTTGTCATCCATCCAAGTTTTAGGAACAACAAATAATAACTTTTAGTTGATTACGGATCCAGGATTGGCCAGCCCAGTCATCAGATATCAATACTGTTGAGCATGTCTGGGGCAAGATGAAGGAGGAGGTTGATGACGGATTCCTGTGACCCTCCAAGGACAGACGAGCCTCGAGTTCTCCAGCCTCCGGCGACTAGACTGCAGCTAGAGCTGCGCACCGATGGATTACTCTTCAGTGTTTGAACTCTAAGTAGTGAATATTAAACAACACTGAACTGAACTGAACTCAGCTATATACTAGCTAATAATTTACTAGCTAATAACTAAACTGACATGTTCAATTTACTATAAACTTCTATGTGAAGCTGCTTTGACACAATCTACATTGTAAAAGCGCTATACAAATAAAGGTGAATTGAATTGAATTGAATTATTTGGTATCACAAGTGGCTTGTATGAAAGGCAAAGGCCTCAAGATTACTCTTATTTTACCTGAATAAAATATGATCATGCCTTGATTTTTAATTATTTAATTAGGACAGTAAGGTCTAACTTTGCTTAGACAAAAGTCTTATCACTTAACAGAAATAATATACAGTATAGAATATAAAGTCATGGTGCAGCGAAGAAAGAATTAAAATTGTATATGACTGCCATGAGCTTCAAGGACTGCATTCATACATATCTGAAGAGTAGATCATCGGTAGATCATCTCTGCAATGACTCAAATAACTTAATAGTAACGCCATCTGGAATGGCAAAGAAAGCATTCTTGCAGGACTCCCAGAGTTCATCAAAATACTTTGGATTCATCTTCAATGCCTCCTCCTTCATCTTACCCCAGACATGCTCAACAGTATTCATATCTGATGACTGGGCTGGCCAATCCTGAAGCGCCTTGACCTTCTTTGCTTTCTGGAACCTTGATGTGGAGGCTGATGTGTGAGATTGTAATGTAATGGGCAGCACAAATGTCTTGATACCTCAGGCTGTTGTTGTTGCCATCCACTCTGCAGATCTCTTGCACGCCCCAATATTGAATATAACCCCAAACCGTGATTGTTCCCTCACCAATCTTGACTGATTTCTGATCAGTCTTGGGGCCATGTGGGTTTCAATAGGCCTCTGCAGTATTTGTGATGATTGGGATGCAGTTTAACAGACGATTCATTGGAAAAATCGACCCTCTGCCACTTTTCCAAATGATCAATTAGATGTCAAGTTATTATATGCTGCTCTTACAATTGGGATCAACGACAAGACTTTTGTCAGGTAGTGTACATGCCCCCCTATCGGCCAAAATTACATACTATACCTTTAAAAATCCACATCCCAAAAAAAAAAAAGTTGTGATGCCAAACTCCCTCCTGTATAAAGAGAGATAAAGTGCTTTCAATTGCAACAAAAAGCATAATAGATGAATATTAGGATCATCTAGATGTCTATAAGTTTTGATATAACTGTAAACTCTTTATAATCCATCCACTTAACATGAAACTGAACAAAAATGAACTGTGATTGGTTGCCTTTCTTGTCGGTCATAGCCCTTTAGGGTGGTCCATAGACAATAAAAGCTGCTATAGAGTTCAGACCATCTGCTGTCAGTCTGAAAGTCTGGCTATGCGACAGTAACAATCTTTTTTTAGTTTAATTTGATGTCACACATATGTTGATGTACATTGGCTTTAAAAAGTGCTTAAGATGCTACATAGTACAGTAGATCATTTACATCTATCATTGTTTTTATTTCGTTATTGCTTTCTCACACACACACACATACTCACACACACACATTCGTCCGCCTATATAGGGCCTCTACTGTGTCACACTGTGGACTATTATTGTGAGATCACTACCAGCCAGTGCCAATGTACTCAGTGAAGACACACACACACACACACACACACACACAGACATACATAGGTCTCTGCAGTACAGCACTAACGTTATATTTCAGTCTGAGATTTTCTCCAGTTAGTTTAAACAAAACTGACTTCAGATCAACCACAGGACGAGAAAAAAGTAAGTGTAAAACTGTGATATCATGAGTTTGTATGTGTTTACATGTTTGTACGTCTGTTTATGTTATTGCAGGTGTCCTATGGAACTTATAATTTCGCGGTGCTCTGTAATGATAGTGATCAGGCGACGAGATGAAAACATGTCTGACCTACAATTACTCGCTGTTTCATGTCATGCAATAACAATGAATGTTTGATTTTTTTTCAGTGTGAGTCTTGAAGATCTGGACCCGGATGAGATGTCCTTAGTGCTGAACGGTGCATTGAGGTCCAAAAGAGCCCGTGAAGTACGCAGGTCTGTTACTCAAGCCTCCCTGACGTCACTCACGGAGGAGGAAGTTGGAGCGGAGCATCAGGATCATCATAGATCTGCGCTGGAGGTTAGAAGTATACACATAGAGCCTCTGGGATCTGCGTTATTATATACAGTACAGTAGATAGCCATCTTATAATGCTCATAATGGACTTTGAGCACACAGCATTGATATGAACACTGCAATGTAGTGTTGTCACATGATGTCTATGGTGATTTTTTACAAATATACTTCAACAACAACACATTCAAAAAGTTTTTACTGGCAAGCTTTTATTCTGGAGATATAAGGGCTTGTAATGTGTGATGTAATTTCAATGGAAACATATTGGACAGGACATATTGAGTAGCTCCTCCCCTTTTAAAATATTGGCCAATAACATTTTGTTTATATCAAAGTATTTTTATATGGCATATTTAAACAATCCCCCATGTTCATTTTCTTTTCAATAAGAAATCAATTTATCTTTTTTAGTGGGTCTTTGATGTTCAGATTTACGCTTAAGATACTAGAGATCATTTGATTGTTTAGAAGATCTAATGAGATGCTGAGATGCTTAGTTATGTTTTAAAAAGCTGTCGATTCCTATCAACAAAAAGGAAGGATTTTAATGCTCATATCTTCTAAATGCAATTCTTTATAGCACACTATCTTACAGATAAACTTAAGACTGAACACTTGAAGTTACATCGGGTTGTTTAAGTGTTGGGCGGCACGGTGGCTTAGTGGTTAGCACTCACAGCAAGAAGGTCACTGGTTTGGGCCAGTTGGCATTTCTGTGTGGACTTTGCATGTTCTCCCCGTGTTCACGAGGGTTTCCTCCGGGTGCTCCAGTTTCCCCCACAGTCCAAAGACATGCACTATTGGTGAACTGAATAAACGGAACTGGCCGTAGTGTATGTGTGTGTGTGAATGAGAGTGTATGGGTGTAACCCATTTCTGGGTTGCGGCTTAAGGGTAATCTGCTGTGTAAAACATATGCTGTAATTGTTGTCGGTTCATTCCACTGTGGCAACCCCTGATAAATAAGGGACTAAGCTGAAGGAAAATGAATAAATCAATGAATGTTTAAGTGTTCCCTATTATTTTTTTGAGCAGTGTATATTGAAACTATCAATTTACTTAAAATGTAAAGTTTAAGTTATGTAAAATTGCAATAATATTTCACAATGTTGCCTTTTAGAAAACTCCTACTTCACCCAGTGCTTTGGATAGTAGCGTACACTTTAAAAAAGATCTGGTTATTAACAATTCACAAGTGGTTTTGGTTTATTTCCGGTTGTGAATTGCATTATAAGATGTTGTTTTCTGCTTTGTCGACATTTGATGTTGAAAATTCAACTACAATTAAACAAAGTGACTTTTATTGACATTTTAGTAGTTTGAAATAATATAATGTATAAGAGAATAATACAGAAAGACATAAGTCTGTTAAATAACAGAAAATGAACTGGCAGCTTATTAAAGGGTTTTTGTACAGTAATGTACAACACCAACCCAGACAATATATCATTCATATATCAATAATATATTTCAAGCATAAAAGTTGTTGGAAGAAACTGCTAATTTACAGATATTTCTACATTGAATATAAACTAATTAAAGTTTTCTATCCCATTTTTTTTTTTCTCTGAATCTGTGTTTAGGAGCAGTCCAATCATATGCATGGATGCAGTGCCTCCGCCCCCAGTCTGTGTATGATGCAACAGATGCCCAGAAGCTCCGCCCCTCGCCCACGGTCCTACTGCCATGGTGAGTCTAATGTGTTTTTTGTTTGTTTGTTTGTTTGTTTTTTGTTTTTTTGTTGGAGGTGGGGGTTGGCGGGTGTCATTTGTGTGTGGGTTTGTGACCTAATGCTCAGTGATTTGGACTTGTAACCCAAAGGTGTCTAGTTTGATTCCCAGTCCTGGCAGGAATTGAAGGTGGGTGAGTGAATGAACCACACTCTCTCATCTTCAATACCCAGCTGTAGTGTTGCTGCCCTCGCAGTGTTTGTTTGTGTGTGTGTGTAATTCAAAAATGTGCGATTGAATAGGTTAAAAGCAGAGGACCAATTTCAAGTGTGGGTAAAACCATACTTGACTCGCTTCACTTCGTTTTGAGGGTCTCCAGATCATTCCTATTATTCATTCATTCATTTTTTTTCAGCTTAGTCCCTTTAATAATCAGGGGTCGCCACAGCGGCATGAACCTCCAACTTATCCAGCATATGTTTTACACAGCAGATGCCCTTCCAGCTGCAACCCATCACTGGGAAACATCCATACACACTCATTCACACACATACACTACAGACAATATAGCTTAACCAATTCACCTATATTACATGTGGACTTGTGGGGGAAACCGGAGCACCCGGAGGAAACCCACACGAACGTGAGGAGAACATGCAAACTCCACACAGAACTGCCAGCTGACCCAGCCGAGGCTCAAACCAGCGACCTTCTTGCTGTGAGGCGATCGTTCTTCTCACTGCACCACCGTGACGCTCTCTCATGACACCAACAATTAATTAATAAATATGTATAAATAATTCCATTTTAAAATATAAACCATTCATTAATTTTCCTTCGGCTTAGTCCCTTATTTGAATGAAACGCCAACTATTCCGCAACCCAGTACTGCGAAACACCCATATACTCTCACACTCATGCTCTATGGCCAATTTTCTTTACCTAATTCACCTATTGCGCATGTCTTTGGACTGTGGGGGAGAACATGTAAACTCGAACCAGCGACCTTCTTGCTGTGAGGCTAAAAGTGCCCAAATGTAAAGCATTTCATTTAAAATATAATTCATTATAAACAGTATTATGTCATTGTTTTACTATTTTTATTGTGTTTTTCAAATAAAATACTGTAAGTGCCTACTTTTAAACATCAAATTAGCCCAAATTTCCAACATGAGTGCAGTTTAATTTAAACAAAGTGTTTTTTTTTTTTCTTGTATTGTACTCTTTATAACCACTATGTAAAACTGAAACTAACATTGAGGACCCAACATTACGTCATGTACACATTTTAATGCACAGTCTATTTCCTTAAATCATTGTTAACCTTTTTTTTTTGTCTTGTTCGCTGTGATCTAGAGAGTAATTTGTACCACCAGATCGGAGGATCGTCCAACAGGTGAGAGTTCTAACAGTTAATTGTTGTATAGGATTGGCCTTACATATTTGAGGTAATAATACATTGTGTACATTTTTCACGGTACAGTATAGACAGTGAGTGTGGAGCTCTGGGTTCGGATACAGAGAGAAGACAAGTAAAGGCAAAGAGGGATGAAAACAAAGAGGATCTGTCAGGAAATCGTCTGGAGCGAACACTGAGCTTCCTGCGCAAGGTGACTGCTAACCGCAAGGTAGGAGCCCAGCTTCCTTCCCGCTATGGCCAAATTCAAAACAATGTTGGCATGCGTCATCATTCCTGCTTGGTTGTTCCTATAATATTCTATCAAAAGTGTTACCAGTTCTATTTAGGATCTGTAATATCTAGTTGAGCTTGAATTATTTTAAAGGTTTATCATTTTGTTTTGGAGTTTTTTGGAGAAGTTTACATTCATCCAGTGTAGTGCTGTTAAACGATTAACTGGCACTAATTGTATACAAAATTAATGGTGCATTTAAATAAAATGTTTAGTGTGTGTACTGTGTATATTTATTATATATATTTATT